>PGOM01000180.1:0-13546 GCA_002921335.1 Paratrypanosoma confusum | reverse complement strand
CGCACTCTTTCACACAATCACACAGATACCTCACCTTTCTCGTTACCCCACGCACGCACACACGCTCGCACAAGCCACCCCTACTACCTCGTGTCAGCCTTGGCAGTCGTGTGCTTCGTGTGATTGGGGAGTAACCCGGGGTAGGATATGCAGGGAAGGGGGCACTGCGTCTCGGAGAAGGATGAAGGAGATTGGCAGTGCGGTGAAGGAGCGCCTCAATGCGCCGTATCGCCGCCATCAATGGCGCCACCTTCAAAGGGGGGAGGTAAGCAGACGGGAGGAGGGAAAAGGAGGTTCGGTGCTCGCAGGAACCCGCGGCACCGCTGACCTCCACATCTATTCACGGGCGCCAATGCAACCGCTTTCCCAACAACAGCCGCATCCCATCAGGCCCACGCATAGGTGACTACTGCACCTGGACGCCACAAGGCCCGAGGCTCCCATAGGAACCGCATCATCCAGTGCCAATGCCCTCTCCTCTTCAGCCCTATCCCACCCCGCTCGCGCCCACGTCCCTCTCACCCTTCATCCCTCTGCTCCCTCCATTTTTCAGCACCTGCAAACACACTCAAAGGGACAAGTACAGGTGTGCTACCACGCTCCCACATACCAGTCCGATGTCACCAACCATCCCACGCGACGGTACCTCAGCTAGGGTAGGGCGGCCGAAGTCATTGAGTTATTCGGCACCTCCTGACACAGATTGAGAGTGCCGTACCACCCGAGTCAGCCGGCGCATACCCTCAGACATCACATTGGGGTTTTGCGGCCGCTGCGTCTCGGTAGCGTTGGGGTCACGCCGCCCCAAGCTGCTGCGGCTATTGCTACGGCCGTGCGAGTGGAGAGTGTGCAAAGCGCCGACCAAGTCACCTCTCAAGCGCGATGAATAAGCGACGGGACGACCTTCGCGGGAGTCGTGGGCGGCAGCACGGAGCGGAGGCACCTCGTCACAGCAGGCGACACCGGATGCGTAGACCCCGACCTTGCCACTTTGGTACGTCGGTGGGGACGTGGTGAAGTCCGTGCCGCGCTCCGGAGTGATCGAGGAGCGTGGTTGTAGCATGCGGTGGGTGGTGGCATGTGGCTGCAAAGTACTGCCACGCCTCAACAGGCTCGAGGGAGAACGCGTGACTCGATGGGTAAAGCCCAATTTGGTATCAGCAGTGCCCATCCTCGGTGTGCTCCGCCCGGTCTCACTGGAGGAGCGCACGTCCCGCGGCTGCCCGTAGCGATGCTGGAAGACGGAGTTCACGGCCGGTGAGTGGTTACGAGCTGCGGCACTGGAGACGCCGTGGTCAGCAGGGACATCGAAGTGGGCATGGCGTTGTGGGGTGCTGTGACGAGGTAGACCATAGGACCCTTCTGCGATCGCTGGCACCGTCTGTAGGGCTGAAGCAGGCGGTAATGACGAGGTGGCAAGCCGCGGCCTAGGGGAAGTCGGTTGCGTGGAACGAGCCTGACGTAGCCACTCCGTCCGCGAGGTTCGACTACCCCGGTCGGAGGCGCCCTCGCTGTGCCGCCTCTCAAAGACAACGCACTTGTTGTACATAGGCTCGTCGTAGCGCTTGGGCGAGTACTGCCGGCGGGTCGGCGACACAGATTGCGGTTGAGCAAGTGACGAGCCCGCTACACACGATTCAGAGTAGAAACTGCCGGGTGCGATGTACACGGCAAGTGGAGGCGTCGTGGGTGGGGTGTCACTCTGCCGCGACGCGCAGGGGGCGGCGCATTCTTCTAGGCCTGTACGCCTCGCTGAGCAGTCTCGGTGAGGTGTCTTGCTGACGCTACCTCTGCGCAGCGACGATGAGGGCTGTGGAGGCCGCGCAGCACCTGTCGCGGGTGGCGGGACCAATGGCGAGGCTGCTGAAGGTACCCTTCGGGAGACTGAGCGCGACGAGGATCGACCACTAGCCGTGGGCGATAGCGGAGCTTTCAGCGAGGTACCTGGGCTGGGTGGCATCACCGCTGGAGCGCTGCCACTAGAAGCCATAGACGGCGTCTGCGTCGATGCACCCTGGAAGCGCCTCCACTCCTCGGGGCCCATCACATGAGCAGCGAGCTGGTTCATCATATTCCTGAGCTCCGTCAGCGCAGGATCACGAGGGACAGCGGCTAGTCCCTCTTCATCTCTAAGGCTAGGCGCGCGCGGGTGATCCGTCGACAGTGAGGCCGCCTGACGGTGAGGTGACGTCCGCGGGAGGGCTTCCGGTGGTGCTGCATCTTTCTGGTGATAAGGCCTGCGTGGTGCTCGCCCCTCCGTAGATATCTCTGTAGTGGGGGATGCTGCATGCACCACCTGAATCGCTGGAGCCACCGCAATGGCGTCCACCTCTCCGCTGGACCGCCTCCACCGCCGCAGCTCTGCCCGAGCAATGGCCGCGTCTGAAAGGGCAAGGTCGCGCTGCAGCTCTACCTCTACTACAGTCTCCAAAGCGCGCGTGGCACGCCCCTCTGCCAGCGCAAGCTGCTCATGAAGCACCTGGCACTGGCTCTCCGCCTCGTGCAGTTGCTCCGCGAGAGCAGACCGCTCACCTGCCAGCTTCGCCTGGGCAACGATGTACGTCAGCACAGGGAGTAGGGCCTGCTCATCCCGCAGGCGTTGGATTGGCGCTGCTAAAGGCGGTGCCACAGATGATGCCGCTTCCCACGCTGCGGAGTCGGGCAATATCGCGGCCTCCCCCTCCTCATCCTCCACAGCAGAGTCCTCAGGTGACGGTGGCGCTGAGGAAGCGAGCGGTGGCTTCGAGCCTCGCTCTGGTTCCTCCAAAGATGTTGCACAGCAGCGCATCACCTCGTCGGGGATCGCCGCGCGGGATCCAGCAAGCCCTTCTCCACCCTGGTCGTCCGCACCACCGCAGATCGCACGGCTCAAGCGCCAGTTCACAAATTCAACTGCAACATTTACGGCATCGCACAGAACGCCACGATACTCCTTGGCCAGCTGAGTGCGGTGAACCAGCTTGTCGACAAGCGCATCAAAACCGACGGCTAAGCGCTCCAGTGCCGTTGCCCACACACACGACCCTGTGCCATCGGGACGATTAAAAAAGTAGCACCCTTTCTGGCTCGTGGCGCGCTCACTAATGGTCAAGTACATGTCGAGTAGCTCGCTACGGTCCTGGGCAAAAGTCTTCTCAATGTCTAGCTCGCTGTATTTCGCGAGCATGTTTGCGATGCATTGCTGAATACCATCGGTGTCGCGCTGCACGAGAATCGCCGCAAGTTTGTAGTTGGAGCTAAAGCGTCCAAGCGCTGTGAGCGTGCTCGACAGATTCATTTCCACTACACGGTACAGTGCCTCACTGTCTAAGACATTCTCAGTGGCCTCAACGATCTTGCCAGCAGCCGTGTCTACGCGCTCGCTGCCCACGCCATGCTCCCCACCCACACTCCGGTCTCTCTGCGCACGTGCTACATCCAGCACGGCGGCGACTAGGGAGGCACCCGCGCTGTCCGCGGGCATCTCGCGGAGCTCGTCGTCGCTCTCTATCGACTCCCTCAGTGTCCTGGGCGCCTTCGCCGCGTTGGGAGAGGGAGTGGCATGCGTACCACCATCTTCGTCATCCCCGCTGCCAGCAGCTGACGTGCCCCCACGGTTTCGGCGAGAAGGCACGGCCCTCCCTTTGCGAGGTCGCTCCCCCCTCTGGTATACACGGCAGGATGCCCTGTCCACCTCCAGCTCAACGAAACCATCCAAGTCGTCTGAGTCGCCAAGAAAAACTAAGTCACCACGGCTTCTTCTGCCGCTTCGCAACAGCGGCACGGCATTCGTTGGCACGGAGAGGTAGCGGACCCGCGTGAGGGCGACCACCATGGTGCGCAGCTTGCTCACTGCCTCGTACAAGCGCACCAGGCGATGATCACAGTGGAGTGGGACCTCACCCTGCTTCACCGCGGCGTTCAGCACATCACGCAGTGTATGCCGCCTGTCACCCTGACTATCAGGGGCGGCAGCCGCCGCTGCCTTGCCCAACGCCGGTAAAATGCCATCCATGAGGCGTGTCATTATCCCGTCTACATCAATGAGGTTGTCTACCGCGGCAACCCGAGCGAGCAGCGCAGAAACTGGAAATGGGGGCTCGCTGGCCGCGCTAACGTTGGCACGATCACCATCGGCTACCTCTGCCGCCGTTCCCACGTAGTGATACATAGTAGCAATGTACTGAAGAAGCTGCCTCTGAGTATGAAGGTGATCCTCCACCGTGTCCCGCAACCGTACCGCCCAGCGGCCAAACTTTTGCAGCAGCACGGCAAGGATGTCCTCGTTTTCCGCATGAATCCGCTCTCGCTCTGCAACGGTTTCCATAGCATTGCGTGCGGACCCATCCACTGCCTCCCCGCCAGCCCGCCGCTTCATGACGCGCTCTACAAGCTCATCTTCCGCAGATTCATCCGTGCCCAAAGTGTACAGAGAACTTTTCATCAGCTTTCCCGCGTCTGCAAGGCGGTCGAGGATGATGCCCAGGGCAGCTTGGAACATTTCCCTATCTAGCTGCGATGCTGCACGAGCTTCCCCACTTATCTGCGCCGGTGCCACGTTGCTCTCTGGGCTATGAGGAGGGGAAGCTTCGTCCACGTCACGGATGGTCACGGAGCCCTCTAGGGGGTTACTTGGTAAGGCTACCGTCATCCCAGTCAAGTTGCGACGGCTCAGCCAGTCAACGCACCGCCTTAGTGATTCCAGCACAGCAGCATCTAGTACCGGCGAGACCCCACCTCGCTCCGTCCCGCCGCTTGCTCGAAGCATCGATCGGCGCCGGCCGCTGCGCTGGCGCTGTGCCTGCCCCCCCTTCCCCAATGAGAACTGCGGGGTACTCAAGTCCATCGTGGGGTCAAGACTGGTGGTAGCGGCAATGGCGGTGCCCACACAAGAGCGTGATTTGGCACCGCGAAGAGCCTCGTGGAGGTGCTCCTCATCTTCACGGAGGTGGAGTGCTTGGCATAGCATCACTACAAGGCGTGTCGCTTTCACCCAGCGCTTCTGCTGCACATCGACTGTATGCTTTTGATTTTGAAGTCGCGTTACTATCCACTGACTCTGCTTTACGGCTTTATGATGCTGCGCAATCAGCATGCGAATCCGTTCCTCGACGTCCTTGAACATGGACTCTATGGCCGGGGACACACACGCAATGAAACTCCCAGTGGCGTCTGGCTCGTCCCCAGCGGAGCAATAGCCATGCGCCGAGTCCGCTGCAGAGGCTCCCGCATGAAAACGATGGCGCGGCTCTGGTGACTGCTTCGGCGTGGCATTTTGTGAGCTGCGCTCCCGTGTACCTTCGTTCTCGGCGGCTGCCGCCGTGTCACTATCCGTGGAAGTGCTGTCACAGAACAGGCTTTCCTTTTTTAGCAGCTGTAACACATCAGCTCGCACCTCACATGTCTCGTCTTCCTCGGCCTCGGGATCACCAGGGGCGACGAGCCGTACGTGTGCCCTCAGCGAAGTCGACAGCCTGTTCGCCTCCCGGAGCACATGAACAAGTTTTCCAAGTTTTTTTCGAATCCACTGATCCATTCGCGATTTGTCTAAGCGGTATGTAGCACTCTGAATGGCCTGCTTCTGCAACTGCTGCCGCCAGCTTTCTTGGCGGCTGATCAAAATGTCAATCATGGCGTCCAAGGAGTGCACCGGTGGTTCAATTTGCACCTGTGGCTCCTCGGTGTAGGGGGCCGCAGGAGACCCAGTCGGTATTAACTGCGCCAATCGATGAAGTGCGCGATCGATCTCGGAGGCGTTGTTGCTTTCGTCGGAAAGCGGTCTACTCACCGCGTCCCCCACAGCCTTGGTCTGCTGTTGATCCACAGCCGTGGTGGCTGGGGTCGTGGAGGAACACGCAGGTAACGTAAGGAGTCCAGCCTCTCGGTCTACAGCAGTGGGAGCGGCGGCCCGATGGTCATGCTGCTCGGAGGGAGCTACTGCCCACGATGCACCGTCTAGCGGCGCTACTTCCGGTTTGGAGGCATTGCCGACCACGTACGCGTGCTGCAGTGCCGAAACGGCGCGCGAAACGACGCGGCGTACGTACCACTGCACATCTCTGGCAATCGCTTCCTCGGTCTCAAGCCCAGTGAAATCAGGCGGAGAGAGAGCGCCACTACCCCTTACTCCGCCAGCGTGTGCTCTTTCGTCGAGAGGGGTAATATCGGCAAGTACCTCGTCTAGTTGGTACATGGTGTCCAGGATCCAATTGCTGCTCTTCGGTTCCTTAGCGGCACCAATATCTTGGTCCGGCCTGAGTACTACCCCCTGCGTACATCGACTCTCTGTGGAATTCAGCAGCCCTTTCCGTTCAGCCTCTACCGTGGGAACCAGCGGAGGGTACACGCCAAAGTACGCAAACCACCGAAAAATACGCTTTTCGTACTCTGCCAAAAGCACCTCATGCTCCGCTCCGCGGCGGCGCTCCGCCTCAAGCTCTTGCACGATACGCAACGCGCTAGTGGGTAGCGTGGTCAGCAGCCCCCGGCGGCGGGCCTCTGTCTGGCCGCTTTCGATAGGATCTATCGGGGCCATGGTTGATTCAACACTCGTCGCACACCGATCCCGCCCATACGCCCCAGCTACGGTGTCCGCTACTTCCTCCAAAACGCTCCATAACGCACAGAGAGACTCTTCGGTGGCGACGGAACCTCCTGTTGGGGCGATTGCGAGGGGCTTTTCGGGTGCCGACTGGCTATCTAGTTGCTGGCCTCTTTCCCACCTTCCATACATCACCCCCACTACAGTGCTTAGGTCCTTTGCAACCTTTGCGAGAGACAAAGGTACCGCGCTACCACCCTCTGCTGTAGAAGCGTAGCATGCTTTGTCATCACTTTCAGCAGATGATATCCTATCCGCTCCGGGCGATAATTGGCCCGCAGGCACCGCTCCACCACCATGTCTTTTCAAAGGGAAAGAGCGATCATCCCTAGAAAGAGGCAGCGTTGCTGAAGGCTCGTTGCATCGCCGCACGTCTGCGCTGGAAGCGGTTAGCGTGTCGCGGTACATGATTTTCATATTTGTTAACGAGTGCTGTAGCCCCACGAAAATGTCACTTATGCACGCGAGTACGTTGGCCAGTCGGTGGGAAATCGACTGCGCATCGTCGGATAGTGTGTCACTACATGACGCTCCTTCCACAGCCTGTTCGAGATGAGCGACCACGCCACCAATTGTGCATGATTGCTCGAGTCTCGTCCCAGCAAAGCACCCTATCGATCTCTGCCCCAAATCTATAGCCTCGCTAGACTCCCCACTGCGGAAAGCACCCAACTGCTGTACTCTAGTCGCAGCGAGCTCTTGGGACATTGCATCGCGCTCGGCCCGGTATTTCTCCGCGCATGCCCTGAAGTCCATGGCAGCACGAATAAAACCTACAGTCGTTTCAGAAGTCAGTGGATTCACAAGGCATATGGTAGCCTGCTCACAAACCTCCGCCGGAAGCACCGGCACACCTCCTTCGGTACTTACTAGCGAAGCGTGAGCAGCTAGTCGCATTGATGTAGCCAAGCGATCCAGCGAACACTGGTAGGTGGTGCGGGAATCAGCGTTGCTGGGTCCATGATGCACTGGCAATTCAGGGGGTATGGAAACCAGAGTTGGCGAAACCGAAGGTGCGACTTGCGACGGTCGATCTGTCGGCAGACTTGGTGCTAGGTGCTGAGACTGGGCCCCTTCGTGAAGACCGATCAGCCTTGGAGTGCTCTCCACTGTTACACACAGGGGACGCTGTTTAACTTCGTGTCGCGCATCGTTACTGCTGCCAAGTGACTTTGGGTGCTCGTCCAGATGAACCTCTGTGTCAAAATCACCATGTTGCGACCTAAAAGCAGTCCACAGTTGGGAATGGGCACTGCTCCAGTTTTGCTTCCCATTAGCATAGTTGAAAGCTCGCGTTGGGGCCTCCATGAGTTTCAAAATACCTGCAGCTATATAAGAGCCACCCACACCTTTTCTGTTTCCCTCTTCCCTTTTGCCTTGCTCCTCCACCCGCTTACAAAAATACTGTGTCTATACTGGTTTTCGTGCTGTCTCTGGGCGTTCAATGTCAAGAACGTGAGGAGGAAATGGGAGTAGCCAACGAGAGCCCTCACAAATGTTAACTGGCGCGTACGCGGGAAAATGAAGTACCAGGCCCATTGGCAGACAAGAGCTTGGCTCTCGTGCAGCGGTCAGTTACCTCGCAGGTGGGCAGCCCACTCTTCTCTTTATGTGGAAACCTCCACCTACCCACCCATTCACACCCCATGCGTGCAGCTCTGCCATCTTCTTCATCTGGCAGGCTTGCGAAACGCCAGTAGCGATTCCACGAGCATAATTGAGGGGGTGGCCAGGGGACAGAGGTCGGGGGGCACAAACCCACCATAAATGGTAGATGTTTCAGCTACAGTGGCCTTTAAAAAAAGAAGGTGTATCAGTTATTGCTGGTGCTAGATCAAAAACACCGTCGTGAGAAGCTAGCTCCGTACCACCATCAATCCTCCCTCTTCCCAATCACCCCACACCTCACCGCGTACAGGAATAACCGCACCCGCACCAATACACGCACACACCGTATGACTCCAATATTGGAAGAAGGCATGCTACGCTGCTGGAACTGCTCTCTGCCTTCCACACAGCAACTACTCACGTCAAGCAACAATGGCATGCAGTATTAATAGAGTGTGGTGTACATATGGGAGCCAAGCCTGTATGAAGTGGCACGTAATATGCTCTTTGCATCGCCGACACACAGGCGCCTGCTCTTGCCCATCCTCCCACCCCCTCGCACCTTCCCCTGGCACTTCAGCTCCAACACCAGAAGCGGATGCAAATCAAGTCTCCCCTTCCTTCCTCACATTGTATCAATCAGAGCCACCGTCTTTTCTCACCCTGTCCTCCATGAGTCGACACACTCACACCAGAAAAAATACCTCCATTTCTTGCCTGCACTAACCCCCCCCCCCCAAGGTGTGAGCATTTCTCCAGCACGTGCACACCTACACGCATACACATGCTATCACCAAATGCCTCGGTAAGCACTTCATAGTCACATGTCGACAGGAAGGTATCGGCTTCCTTGAAAGAAACTGGAAAGCATGCAGGCAGCTTGGAGTGAGCATGGGAGAAAAAAGTAGTGGCGCGCATGTCATCCTCCTTCGACCTACTGGACACGCTGCTGCTGCTGCTGCTGCATCAGCTGCATTTGGCGCTCTTGCATTTTCCGGTACAGGTCCTGCGCCTTCTGTTGCAGCTCCACCTCCTTCTTTTCGCATCCCACAATAGAAGCATCCACACGCTTTATCTCCTCCATAATAAAATCCAAGCGGTTGTTCACGATTGAGCGAGCATCAGCTAAATCCTGTGGAATAAGCGCTGGGCCGATGAGCTTGTATACCTTTGCGTCGGACTCCAGACGGCTCATTTCCTCCTTTACAAGCTCATTCTCGTTTTTCTGTGCCCCTAGTTGTCTGCGGCTATCCACCAGTTTGTTTTTCTGCTGGCTTAGCTCTTGCACCTCGGCAAGAAGTGGGCGCAGCTGGTCATTCATCGCCCGAATATCGGGGTGAATCTGTGCCGACGGCTGCTGCATCACTCGCAAGATATTACACTCACTCCTGCTATTTCTAAAAGAAATCAAATGGAGGGCACTAGGGCTAAAGCACCTTCCCCAGTTTGAGAGAACACCGCGCACGAAGGAAACTGTAAGGTCCCCCACCCTCAAGACTCCTTTACTTCCATCCCACCCCCTTTCTCCTCTTTCCGCGCACCTAAGGGCATAGCCCCCACAGCTGCAAAGGAACCCCAATAAGTGAGCCCATGAGAATAAAAATAGGTCTCGAGGGGGCGAGGTAGAGTTTGCAAGGAAATTACCACAAGGCACTGCACCGCACTGCACTCTTCAAGGCACGTTCACCATCGTGAGCACAGAAGTCATGGAGAGATTTATCCCAATTTCATTCATGCGCAGGTGCGTGGGGCTGAATGTGTTCGTGCGGGTACTACGGAGTGCTAGGCAGGACTGCTGAAGGCCCGGATAATACTGAAGAAAATTTGAATGCTGCCCACACACAGTACAGCGACAACGAGTGACTAGCCTGAATCCACGAATCTTCACGTGTATGACGCTGCCGCTCGTAAGGGGAGTAACTCAACCCCTCAGAGTTGCTCCGCACTGCAAGAAACACTTTGAGGAAAAGGTGCAAGAGAGTAGACTGGCTCTTACAGCGTGTCACAAGACACTCATCAAATATCCTAGCCCTGTCACAGGGGAGGGGGGGCAGAGAGCTAGAAACATTGCGCGGCTCCCTCGAAGGCAGGACCTAAAGCGCAAAACCACTCCAGTCTGTCCTCCTCTGTATCTCTCTCGGTCTCACCTCACCCAAAGTAGAAGTGATAGGAGTATTCCTAACTTTCCTCGAAAAGGTGGGCGAGTACAAAAGCATTCCTCGACTTGAGCTACCAATCGTAACCAACAGAGCACATACAGTGTTCCCCGCAGTAGTGCAGCAGTATCCTCGCCGCAGCCTCTACCAGCACATAATGTAGGGCCAGAGACAGAGGACAGCTGTCGGCCTCACACACAATAGTACCATTCCAGGTCGGAGGGTGTGACTTCACACACCCCTCAACAGCAACCGGCAAATGAGAGCACAATACGAATAATAGTGATAGCAGCGGTGGACAAGAGTGCCTTTCTCACTGGTGCGCAGCGAGAAAAGTGGGAAAGTAAACAGAGAAACGACATCACTGTAGACTTTCACGTGATCTATTGCACCCACAACGCAGCATACCGAATCAAAGTAAGAGAGCGGCTAAATCTCGGCAGGGGGTTGGAATAACCCAGTGCTTCACAGTGACAAACCGCGCCGCTGAATTGTTCGATCGGCCTCAAGGTTGTGCTTGTTGACAACTGGCCAAGAGTCAATCTGCTTTACGAATGGAAGCCGAAGGTATACTTTGTCGCGGTACCGCGTGTCCTCCTCGATAGGATTCCGCTCGAGGTAGACGGTATGTAGGGTGTTACGGAAACAGCTCAGCTTTTCCACTTCACTCCAGTCACTGATTTTTCCATCAGTGAGCCAAAACTCTTCCAGCTGTGGGTGGTTTGTAGAATTAATAACGTTACTGTTAATAACGCTTATGGGATCGAAGCTGAAGTCCACGAGTCGAAGAGATGACACATTCTCCAGGTGCTCAATCTTAGAAATATTGTTTTCGGACAGGTAGATCTCTTTGAGAAGGGGATTGCACTTGCCTCCAGGGAAGTTTGTTGGCTTGATCTCGGAGATCCGATTTGCTTGTAGACTCACCAGCTCCAGGCTGTCCAGCTCATTCAGCCACGGCCCAATATCCACGATTTTGTTCTTCCCTAGCCACAAATACTTCAGCTTTTTTAGTGACTGCAGGCCAGGTCCAATGGCCCGTAACTGGTTTCCCCCCAGCTCCAGCATCTCCAGATGGACCAGCGAATCGAGATTCTTTATCTCCTTAATGCGATTCTCAACAAGGTACAGACGCGTCAGAGTTCCACCAAGTGGATCCAGCCCATTAATCTCCTTGATTTGGTTGTAACTGAGATCAAGCGTTCGCAGTGATTGAAATGGGTTGCACCTCAGTACCTTCGTGGGAATACGCGCCGCATCGGGTGACTCCTCCTGCCCCTCATGAGGCGTACATGGGCTACCATGGGCACCCTCGGTGCAAATCGCTGGAGGTACTTGGTTACTACTCTCACAGACACCGTCATTGTGCTCCATATGGAGGGGGGGAGCAGTGCATGTGTAGAAAAAGTCACGAACCTTGCGAATCTTGTTATCGAAGAAGTCCAGCTCAACAAGTCTGTTAGCGAGAGCCTGTGGCAGCGGTTGCAACTCATGAATGAGGTTCTTTCGTAATGACAACGATGTGCATGATGTAAGTCTCGAAAAATCAAGACCCTCAAACGAGAAGAGTCGCACATTTGAGATCTCCACAACTTCGCCGTTAGAGTTGATCATGTCTTCTATCAGCTGGGCCCGATAGGCACGACGATCCGCTAGCTCCTTTTCTTTTTCACCCTCATCTCCATCACATGCAGATTCTCCACCTGATTCCATAGCTGGGATTGAAGGATGCATGCTTTGACCTGAACATCTACCTGCATTATGCTCGTCGTCAGAGTCATCGTCAGAAACGTTTTGTGGGCCCGCAGCAGACGCAGGAGTAGCACGTTGCACGTTTGGGTTTGGTCTTGCACCAAACATCGCCTGCAGTCCTGCACGCAACTTTTCCCTGTCCAACTGCTTTTGGGTCTTGGGAATGGAATTGCTGGGCTCTTCAGCGGCCGCTTTATCATTCCCACTACCCTCATTTGCCATAGCTACCACGTACCTCTAGAAGTAAATGGTAGCACTATGTGAGCCGTAAGTAAAGCAGTCCCTACGTACACACAGCAGCCTACAATGGGTACAAACTCGAGCCAGATTGAAGGAATCGTGTCTCCCGCTACTACGCTTTATAGATATTCCCCACATAAGCCACAAGCCTAAAGCAGACGGGTTCGTTCACGTCCTCCAAAAATCGATGAGAGACACTACGAAGCAGAGCAGCAAGCAGCACCAAGCACAAATCCTCCACAGTGAGTCAAAAGTCCTCCTTCACCAGCATCATTAGCACGGAGCAATTCTGTAATGCCATCTTAACCAACAATATATCACTAGGGCCACCAAGCCCCACCCAACCCACTAAGAACAGCAACCCAGCCCCAACCCGCGAACGCCGCCCCAAACAGCCACCCTACGCCCACCGCACCCCGCCCCACGCATAGCGTCCAAGCAAGGCACCGCACGTCAAAATTACACAACATACCCCAAACCAACGATCTACCCACTTTGCCTGCCGAAAGAAGAGTAGTGTTCCATCACCATACCCACTGCATTTCCACGCTTAATTCTACACATAGGAACCCCCAGAAAGACCCTCCTCGCGTAGCACACTCGAATCGACCGGGCCATGACCAGGAATAACTTCGGCACAAGGCACCAACGGACAGGAGCTATCCGAAGGCACCCCATCGCAGCCACCACCTGCCGCATACCCCCCCTCTTCGCCCAGCCTCCCCACCTAGCATACTATCCGCCAGATAGTCCCCTCACGCAGCATCGCAAAAAAGTACTGTTACGCTTTCCCCCGCCGGCCGGCCAACCATCTTGGCCCCCCCCCAACCTTTCACCACGTCCATCGCCGTAGTGCAGCCGACACAAATGTCCAAGCAACTTGGAAGATAGCCCTCGAAAGCAAGCAGAGCCAGCTGCACAGCAAGCACCTTGGCGTGCACAACCATGCCCGACCCCACACCACCCCGGCCCCCAGCCCTAAAGGTTTCACCATCCCACTACAAAATCAACGCCCCCCATCCATCCATCGACACCTCCGAAACTAAGACCGCCCAGGGCTGTTCCAGCGAAGGCAACTTTAAAGGAGCGCCTACCTCCACTATTGCCCCCCACACGTCACCCAGGATACACGGCGCCGACGGAATCTGCACCAGCCCGTCTGGCGCCGCATGGCCCCAACCCCATCACAACGGCCCCAGGCGCACCACCC
>PGOM01000175.1:1165-14189 GCA_002921335.1 Paratrypanosoma confusum | reverse complement strand
GGAGTAGGGAATTGGGGGTTTTTGTGGGGATAGGGGGGGATGTTTGGTTTTTGGGGTGGAAGGGTAATGCGGATTGCTTTGGTTTTTGGGAGTTTTGTGGTATTATTAATAATAAAAAACGTTGTAACCAATAAAATTAATACTTTCTTAAAATGTTTTTTTTGTCTTTAGTTTGCTTATCTGTATCTCATAAAATGATAGGTCTTTGTTATCTTTTAGTTGCTATTATGTGCGGATTTATTGGGTATGTTTACTCTTTATTTATCAGATTAGAATTATCTATCGTTGGTTCTGGATTGCTGTTTGGAGATTATCAATTTTATAATGTTATAATTACTTGTCATGGTTTAATAATGGTTTTTGCTTTTATCATGCCTGTAATGACTGGAGGACTGACAAATTATTTTGCACCTGTTATGGTTGGGTTTCCCGATATGATATTTCCTAGACTTAATAATATGAGTTTTTGGTTATTTATCGCTGGATTTGGGTGTTTGGTGAGTGGCATATTGACTGAAGAAGGCATTGGTGTTGGTTGGACACTTTATCCTACTCTCATTTGCGTAGATTTTCATTCTAGTGTTGCTTGTGATTTTGCTATATTTGCGGTACATCTATTAGGTATCTCTAGTATAATGAATTCTTTAAATATAATAGGTACTACATTTTGTTGTAGACGTAAATATTTTAGTTTTTTGACATGGACACTCTTTATTTGAGGAGTTTTGCTCACTTCTGTTTTGCTTGTACTAACTTTACCAGTATTGGCGGGGGGCGTTACTTTGTTATTATGTGATCGCAACTTTAATACATCTTTCTATGATGTTGTTGGCGGTGGGGACTTAGTATTATTTCAACATTTATTCTGATTCTTTGGTCATCCTGAGGTTTATATTATTATATTACCTGTTTTTGGTATGATTTCTACGATGGTAGAGGTGATTGGTTTTAGAAACGTGTTTAGTGCTGTAGCTATGATATACTCTATGTTACTTATTGCTATTTTAGGTTTTTTTGTTTGGGCGCATCACATGTTTGTTGTAGGCATGGACGTAGATACACGTGCTTATTTTGGTAGTGTTACTGTTCTGATTGGGTTACCTACATGTATTAAATTATTTAATTGGTTTTATAGTTTTTTGTACACAGATATTATAGTTATATTTGAAATTTACTATGTTTTTATGTTTATATTTATGTTTTTGTTTGGAGGTATTACTGGATTATTTTTGTCTAATGTGGGTATAGATATTATGCTACACGATACATATTTTGTCGTTGCACATTTTCATTATGTGTTATCTTTAGGGGCTGCAGTAGGCTTTCTAGGAGGGTTTATTCACTTTTTATGCAAATTACTTCCTATAGAACTTTATTTATTTTGGATGTTCTACATAATACTTACTTTATGAGTAGGATCTAATATGCTCTTTTTTCCTATGCATTGTCTTGGTATGTATGGATTTCCTCGACGCATAAGTGATTACCCAATATCTTTCTTATTTTGAAGTTCATTCATGTTATATGGTATGTTGTTATTAGCATCTTTAGTCTTTTTTTGTTGTTGTTTATTTTCTGTATTATTGTTTTGGGATTACTGCTTGTTTTTTGTAAGTCTATTTGTATATTGCTTATATTGTTTCTTTTATTTTTCGTCTTGAGTACCTTGCGTAATGGTTTTGTATTTATTATTGGTAGATTTTGCACATATAGTTATTGATTACTTATTTATCATATTATGTTTTTGCTTTGTTTTTCATATATATTTTTGAGATTCTTTATTTTTATGTTTTTATATATAAATAGATAATAACTGAGTTAGACAAAAAGATTGGTTGTTTTGGTAAAATGCCACGTAAGAGAAAACGTCATAATTATACAGATTACTAAATAATTCGAAATATAATGTCAAAAATAGAAAATCTTTTAAAAAAAAACCGAAAAAACATATTATAAATAATATAAGTAAAAATACAAAAACAAAGAAAACGTCATAATATAAGAATTTGAAAAAAATTAATACACTGGGCATTAATACATATAGACTTCTACTATATGTTAAAAATAATCAATAAATATAATATGTTAAAAATATATTCATACCATACGATAGAAAAATAAATCCAAAAAATAAACTTATAACAAAAAATAATAAAAGAAAAATAAAATTTAATACAAAAATAAAGCAAAAAAACCCTTGTATGAAACAAAAAATAAATCCAAAAAACAATAACAAAAAACATATAAAATCTATATAATTAATATCACACATTAAATATGATATATACATATCGAAATTAAAAAATAAAAAATCATAAATGATAACAAACAAACAACGTATTACAAAAAAAATAAAACAAAATAAAAAACATATTACGAAATAAAACAAGCAAAATAAATAAGAACAAAATATAATGTTAAAAATAAACAATAAACCGAAAAAACAAAAAGAAAAACAAGAAAAACAAATAAAATCAAAAAATATATAAAATACAATCATAATAAAAAATTCTATGTAGTATACTAAAAAACTTATTCCAAAAGAGAAAAAAAAACAAATGAAATTATATAATATATATATATAGAAAATTAAGAAGCCTGTAAACAAAAAAGATAAAGCATATAAACCAAAAAACATAATGAATAATAATACAAAAACAAAACTAAAAAATATACGCAAAAAAAAACCTAAAACAAATACAAAAATAAAGGTAATACATACAACAAAATCAAATACAAAATCATATAGTATAAAATCTAAATCAAATCATCACAATATAAAATCATAACTTCTAACACATAACAAATCAAAAACACGAACTCTCCTTCCTAATCCAAACAAACATTTATAGATTATATACCTTTATATAAAACATACTACAATAGGCATAAATCCATGTAAAACTCCACATAATTCACTACATTGTCCATATACTGTACAATTATTTGTTGAGAATAATACTATTTCATTGCATCTACCAGGTTCTCTACTTTTATTCCTAAACTAGATAAAGTAAATGAATGTATTACATCTACTGCAGATAATCATAATTTATATATAACTAGACTTAATAAAGTTAATACATTATTACATTGTAATAATCTTAAATCCCCTATTAAATAATCACTTTCTAAAATTAAATTACTAAATATAGTAGTTTCACCAAATATAAAATAAACTCAATATCATTGGAATCCTACGACTTTACACAAATCAAAGCTAACAAAATTTAATGTTCCGAAATACAACAATAAACATAATCTTAGTAACAAACATAAAGAAAACATACCTCCTATTGTAAATCAATATGCATCCACATACTTTGAAGCTATAAAATCTCATGTACAATATACATTATTTATTTTTGTTACTAAAAGAATACAAGAAAAAAATAAAAAACAAATCCACACACATATAAAACAGGTAAAAGATAATAACACTATTATAGAATCCATTAAAAATAACATCCAAAATGATAAAATGAAACCCATATTTTTAATATGATTTTTAATTTAGACATTTGCGTCATTATACTGATTATTGTTCTTGTTCTTATTGTCTTATCCGGGTTTTTTAGCTTAGCAGAACGTAAAATCATGGCTGCTGTACAATTAAGGATTGGACCTGCTCTTTTTTTGTTTGGATTACTAACCCCTATTACAGATGGTATAAAATTATTTATCAAATTTGTTTTGTTTGTAGTTAGCGTGGATATTATATATTTTTTAGGTGGATTATTCATTACTTTTTATTGTATGTATTTCATATGATTTTTTTTGCCTCTTGGCTTTATTATACTATTGGATAATTGTTTTTCATTATTTTTGCTATTAGGATTACATGCTTTTAGCAATGCTTTTAGTGTATTACTAGTCGGGTGTTTTTTGTTTACTAGTTGTTTTGTTTACTTAGCTGCTATGAGAATATTGTTTTTTAGTATACTATCAGAATCTGTTATTTTAATTATGTTATATACTATATATGTATTAGACTATTTTAGTTTTTTTGGAATAAAAGACATTTGCGTTAATCAAATATTTTTATCTAATGCTTTTGTCTTAGGTATATTATTTTTGGGGCTATTTTGGGTTTGCATGCTACTAGACGGCTTGCGATTACCTTTTGATTATATGGAATGTGAAAGTGAACTAGTGGCTGGTATTGTAACAGAATTATCTGGTGCTTTTTTTGTTGTGTACTCACTATCAGAAATGAATCATACGACTATAGCGGCTATATTATTTTCTAGTTTATGCTTTGGGGGCTTATTTATTTGTTTTAAAGCTATTTTGATTATTATATTTGCTTTTTTGTGGCCTCGTGTTATAGGGTTTAGATTGAAAATAACTACAGCACAAACTTTTATTCTTCTGTTTTTGTTTGTTATGGGGTTTTTGTCCTTTCTTTGGATTGCATTGACAAAAATAATTTGCTTGCTATTATAAAAATCATTCGCTCCTTCTTGCTCTAAATCTGCTCCTTCCCCTAAAATCCCTCCTCCCTTCCTAAAATCCCAAATCTGTCCCTTCCCCAAAATCCTTATTTTTTTGTTTTTATACATAATACATATATTTATATTTCTGATATTTTATAGTTTTATTATCTTGTGCGATTATATTACATTGTTGCATTTATCGTTTGATATACTTTGACTTGTAATAATTAATTTATTTATTGTATTACTATTAGACTCTTATATTTCATTGATATTTATATTACTTTTTTTGTTTTGTTTTTTTTTGTTATTCAATTTTTTGTCTTTTGACACTAGGTTTATATTTATGATTATCGTTATACAATATATCATAATTTTTATATTTTTATATGTTGTTCATATAATCATGGTTTCGATTATGTTCGAATTGTTTAGCCTTTTGCTTTTTTTGCTACTTATGTCTAGTAGATTTGGATATAAGATCCTTATTTTGTGGTATTATTACATGATTAATTTAGTAAATTTTATTTTATTATTTTTATTATTATATTTCATGGTTTTAAGTTATTGTTTTTATCTTTGCGACTTTTGCTTTCTTGTATTTGACGAAGAATGACTTGGTATATTATGTATTTTTTTTGTATTATTGGTTTTATTTAAACTGTATGCAGCTATACTTATACTTTTCATGGAACAACTATACATAAGATTAGGTATTTTTGTATTTATATATATGCTTACTTTTTATGTACTTTTTTGTTTTATACTTATAATAATGCTTATTTGCTTTGTATACTTCTATATAATTTTTATAAAACTTTGTATTTTACAATCATGCACATGCGTGGTAATTGGGCTAAATAGTTTTGCAATAGTTAGTTTACTATTTATATTAAGTGTAAATAATTTTTGCTTCTTATTTTTGATTTTTATATCTACAAAAAATTATATTTTTTATATATTCTTGAATTTTCACTTAGTTTATAGCATTAGTCTAGTTATATTAATACTTTTATATTACTTTTTTTTGGTTTATAATATATTTGATATAAAATATAATGAAAACTATTTTTTGATTAATTTTGTGTTCTTTTCGTTTTTTAATAATATTATATTCGCAGTACTTCTTTCTTGCCTTTTTTTGTGCATTGGTTCTATTCCTATTGTTTTTGGATTCTTCATTAAAGTATTTTGCTTATTATTATATTTGAGTTATTTGGGTATTTGTCTGATTTTTTTTTCGATAATATGACTTATAATTATATATATTTTTTATTTTAGGCTTATAGTAAACATATTTATTTTTTCTTATAATTTTTTAGGGTTTTGGGTTGTTAAATTAAATTTATTACTTTTTAATAATATTTTTTTCTTTTTATCAATATTTATATATATTCTTTTTTTTGATATTGTAAATTTATTTGATCTTATTTTATAACACCACCTCTAAAATTCTAAAAAACCCTCCTCCTCCTCCTCCAAAAATCTTCCTTTAAAACCTGCTCTTTAAACTCTTGTTTAGCGGTTTCCTGTCCCTCCCCCTAAAACCCCCTTCCCTTTCAAAAAATCCAAAATCTTTGTGATGCCTTCTCGCTGTCGTCCGACCCGCTTCCCCCCGAATTCTCCAAAATAACTTCCCCTTCCTCCTCTCCCCTGCTTCTCCCAAAAATCTACATTACTAGGTTCTTCAAAAAATCCTTCTTCCTTCTCTTCCCCCTTCTCCCTCTCCTCTTCTTTCCTCATCCTGTCCCCTTTCAAAACTTCCGAAACCCTTCCTCTTTTTATATTATATATATTAAGAGTATAGATAAAAGTTTATATAACATTTACTACTATTTTATTTATATAGTTTAATCTAATCTACATACCAATAATAAAAATAACAATAATACTCAAAATTGCAATTCCATTCATATAGGATAACATAACACTACATATAAAGCTAAAAGGCCACTCATTCATATAGAATAAAATAATAAAAACGAATACGTAAGCCATAATAAAGAACTTCTACAATATACAAATCATAAAATACAATTAAGTATAAATAAAAATAATGCGAATAAAAGTATTACCATTAAAAATAAACCCATAAATTTGTCTGGTACTGCCTTTAAAAAACCAAATAAAAATAAAAAAAATCATTCCGGGAGTATTTTATCGGCTGTTTTCAGTGTATCTACTATTAACCAAGATTCTTCATGGAATACAAAATATCAATTGATAAATATAAAATACATTATACAAAAAAGAATAAAAAAAGCTAAAAAGAGATCTCTTAAGTAAAATCACATAGCAAAGCATACGCGTTCACAATAAAAAGCGAATCTATCACAGAATGCATCTGAACTCAAAAAATAATGTAGTGCAAACATATGTACTATTAATACTAGTATCAACAAAAAAGGCATTAAAACATGTAAAACGTGCAATTTTACCAAGGTGAAATCATTTATAAATTCACTTCCTCATATTCAATAACATAATCATAACCCTAATACTGGTACTGTAGCTAAAATATTACTGAATACTGTTAATCCTCAATATGACATCATAGTACAAGGCAACACATACCCTATAAAAGCTATTACAATTAAAAATATAAATATTAAAAAACCTATAAATCACACTAATATATGACTGTCGAATAAAATAACTAAAACTATACATTTAAATATATGTACATATAATAAAAAATATAGTAAAGATGTAAATACTACATGAACACTTCTTATAACAAAACCTAAATCAAAATCCCATAAAAAAAGAACAAAATATCAATTTGTGCATATAAAACAACTGAAAAAAATTCATGCTAAACATGCTCCACATACTATTTGTATTGTTATAAAAAAACCTAAACTAAAACCTACTCCATATATTCTAAATAAACAACCTGATAACAAAAGAGCTTTTCTTCTTTCTTCGGCTTTTTTTTGGTTTGTATTTTCTACTTTGTTTATACTAATTACCCTCCTAAATATCCTTCCCTTCACTAAACCCTCTTCCTCTCCCCTCTCTCGCTCCCCTCCTGTCTTCCCTTCCGCAAAAAGTTCCTCATTTCCGTCCCTCTTCCCCCTGAGTTGTCTCAAATCTTTGCCCCCCCTTTGTCTCCGCTTCCCTAAAATTAGAAAGTTCCCCCCTCCTCTCTAAAATCTCCCTCTTCCCCTTCTCCCTCAACAAATTGTTTTTCAACTTTTCTAATCCAATCCCTTCCCCCAAAAAACCTTGGCCCAAAAGAACCTCCCTCTTCCAAATCCGAAGTTGCCCCTCTCCTTAACCCCCTTTGATCCGCCCCTCTCCAACGCTCCTTCCCCTAAAAACCCCTTCCCAAACTCTCCCCCCAAAACTCCTCTAAAACAAAACCTCCTTACTCTGGAACAGGCGTCCCCAAACTTCCCTTCCGTCTTTAAAATTTTGATTTTAAGGCTAGTTTTATTTTCTCTAAATATTAAACTCCTAAAACCTCTCGAAAAATCCCGGTCCCCTCTTTAAACAACTCGAAGCCTAAAAATCTGCCCCCGTCCTCCTCTTGTTCAAAAAGCCCGTCGCCGAAAAGACTCAAAACTTCCTCACAAAAATTTCCCTTTGGGATGTTCCCAAGCCGTTCCGGGTCCCCCTCTTCCTTAAATGAAAAAGTTTCTGGTTCTCCTCTTCTCCCCCAAAACCTCCTGTAAAATTAAAACTCTCTCTCGCTTCTCGCTCGAAATCTGCTCGACCTTCCTTAAAACTCCTATCTAATCTCCTTCGGCTCTCTCCTAAAAAACCCCGCGCGCCTCCCTTCAAAATTTCACTCTTTCAAAACGCCCCGTCGCTCCGTTCCCTTAAATCTCTCCTCTCTGTCCAAAAACCCCTTCCCCCTCTCAAAAACCCTTACCTAAAAGCTTGCTCGCCCCCCTCCGTAAAAACTAACAAAACTTTACAAACGCTCCTCTGCCTCCGGAGTCCCTTCCCCTCTGCCCTCCCTTCTCGGGTTTCCCTCCCAAAAGCTTGCCCGTCGCTCCCGTCTTTTCCAACAAAGCCTGTTCTTCCCCATCTTCCTCTAAAAAATCTCGGCAAACATTGTTCTACACTCTTATATTCACATAACTTTTCTGTACCTCGATGCAAATCCTTTCTCAAATTCTCTCCCCTCCCCTCCCTGGAAAAAGCTGCGGGTGTTGCGGCCAAAAGTCGAAAATCTGCCCTCTTTATAAAAGTATAAATTTGGTTGTTTTGCTTTAATGGTTATAGCTCCTTGTTTAATTTAAACATTCTCTTCTTATGTTATGGATACATTAAAAATTTGACGCATGCAGATAGAGTTTGTATGCTTTTCTTTCCTCTAAACGGGATAATGATATGATTGAATATATTACATATTAATATTATATTGATAAAATACGCGTTTTTAATATTAATAAATAATTTGGAATATTTAGTAATAATTATTACATTTTTATTTGAGCTTATTCTTAAATTTGGGTTGTTTTACGGTTGTTTGGATTTAAGGGGAGTTTGGTTTATGGGGGAGAGGTAGGTTTGGTGAGATTTTGTTTGAATTTTTGGATAAAGGGATTTTATTTTGGTTTTGTTGTAGGGGGAGGGTTGTTTGAAGGGAGGCGGGTTTTGGTTGGATTGGGGGAGGTTTTTGGTGAGTTTCGAGGGAACGGAAGTGATAGGATTTTGTGGAAGAAACACTTTCGAGGAGATTTTTGGGAGAAAGTTACCCGGTTGGAGAGGGTTTTGGGAGGAGGTTTTTAAGGATTTTGTTTGATTCGATTTCATATTTAAGGCCGACTTTTTCATTTAAGATCCATTCGATTAGATTTTTAGAGTTACTTTTTAATGCGATTCAAACAACTAAAAACTTTAAAATCCCCTTCCTCCTTTCCCTCAAAACCCCACTTTGGAAAAGCGCAACTTCTGAAAGCATCCCCAAAAAAACCCTGTGCGTTAAAATGCTCGGTAATGGAAGCCTGCTCAACCCTTAAAAACCGCGGTCAAAAATCTGTTAAACTTAAAAAAAGAAAACCGGAAAAAGTAACCCCCTTCTCCCCGAAAAAAGCTCTTGCTAAAAAACTCGGCTTAAAATCCTCGACGACTCCGTTCTCCCCACTCGTTAGAAAGATTCCCGTCAATCAAAAATCTGGGTCTTCCTAGGCCTTAGTCCCCCCTTAACACGCTCCTATTTACAATTAGTGATGCATACTTTGGGGGGACTTGGAGTCTATAACTTTAAAAATATATCTTTATAAATATATTAATTACTGCACGTTATTTTTATTATAAAAATTGGTGGGCAACAATACCTTTTAAATTTATTTTTTTATCTAGGGTTTTTGGCTTTATATAATATGTTTTTTTTGATACTAAAATTTACAATTCCAATATAAATTAGCCTTATCATGGTGTCAAAATCTATAAATGTTTTTGTTATAATAATTTGAATAAATATAATATAATATAATAAATAATTACTATAATTTTATATTTGCATATACCTAAAGGTGTTTAAAAACAAAAAATAAGATTTATAATTAGTATTGATTAAAATTAATTATAACAATTTGTTAAAATAAATATATAATATTTAACAGCATAGATATTACCGCAACGGCTGGCATCCATTTCTAACAAATCATTAAAAATGTTTTATTATAAATTTATACTATGTATTTTGTACTGCTTTCCACACCCATATATATAGCCTAAACAAATAAATCTAATCAAAATTATAAATTATTATTAACTATTCCTAAACATTTAATACAATTTAAAATATAAATAAACTAATATTAAAATTAAAAACTTACAAATAAATTAATATGAATAATAACAATTGACTTTAATTTTTTTAAGTCGTTTGGCTTCCGTTTTAAAGTGCTTATAAAAGATCCTTGCGTACTGATATTAATTTGTTTATTATTGCAAAAATTAAATATATAAACAAATCTGCTTTACAACGATTTTAACCCAACTAACGAATTGCATTTTTGATGAACAATCAATTTTGATAGCAATAAGTAGACGATGAAACACATTTTGTTTTAATGCTTGTTAACCTGCTCGAACCTTTTACTATTTCAATGATTATAGTTCTTTTTCTATATAACAAAATATAGTATTGCCCCAATCAAACGTACAATTACATATTTTATGTTCTCTTTGTAAAGGAGAGTAGGACTTGCCCTATTTTAATTTTTTGATTTTTATTAAAATCTTTATTTTAATTATTTGGTTATTTTGGTTGATGTAATTTAAAAAATTTCTATGGAACACTTTAACATTTAATTAACAAATTATTATGCTACTAGTCAATACATATTGAGGTAGTTTTCGAATTGGATAGGATTATAAATATTTAAATATATATACAAGAATAATCTTAAATATTTTTCTTAGACCGACGCATTTAATAAACGCATTTAAAATTTTAAAATTTTATTAACAATATATTTATAATATTAGAAATTAAATAATAATAATAATGCTTTTGGATTATATTTATTCACTTTTGTATTAACAAGTATTAAATATTAAAATAATATATTTATGAAATGTTTATTCACTATTTTATTTATTACTTTTGGTTTTGAATTACAAATTAATTTTGTAGCTTTAATATTCAATTTAAACTTGGCTTTTGTATTTGTCTTATTAGTTTAATTGTATAATTTATATTGCATTCATAATATTCTTTAATAAACAAAAATAATTATTTTTAAATTTAATTACATAATTCTACTATTTTCTTTAGGTACATATATAACAACTGTAACATCATAGATTAAATATTTAAACATTATATAAAAAATATTAAACTATTAATTACGGTTCAAAGAACTTTGAATTTATTACTATTATTGTTAAATAATAAATTTAAAACTAAATATAAAACAACAAATTTAATAATTAAATATATTACAATTACTATTATTATAAAAAATAATAATATAATAGACAAATTCAAAATATCAGTTTTGATATGCTTCATTATTATAATTAAAATATTTTGGTAATTTGCATTTAGTTTTGTGTGTTTGGTAGTTTTAGTTCTCTTTTGTAATTCTATTATCATCTTTATAATCGTGGACTTATATGGTGTAATAAAACAAATAAATAAAAGTATAAATGTAAATTGTATAAAGTTTTATTTCGATTGTTCGTTATTACTTACTCTTTGTACTAATATTATTTTGTTTATCTTTATATGGAAACATATAATATGTTGGTTGTTTTAATTGGGTAGTTTTGGATTTATAGATTAACTTCCATAATAAATATAAATTTTTAGTTTTTGGTGCGGGGGTTTTGGTTACAGGTTTGATTTTATATTTGGACACTTACGCTGGTAAAGAGGCCGTGTTTAAGTTTCTATTTAAAACGATTAAAGTTATAAAGAATTCAGTTGTGCATTTAAAGTTTTGTATTTAAGAAATTTAAAAATAATTTGGCTATAAGAAAAAGTCAAAATTGCGCGTTTGGGGTGGGGTTTGTGGCCGGTTTGGACGTTTGGTAGATAAATCAATTTTTGGGTTTACTGGTTTGGCTTTAATGGGAAGTCGATGTTAATAAAGCTATTTATCTAAAATATTTTTGGATTTGGTGCTCTAAGAAACGACTTGGAACACCAACATACATTTTAAAAATTAAACTCGAAATAAAAACACGCAAAACTTAAAAACGGGCCTGAATTTCTATTTGGACAGTTAGGTTGGTAGAGAAATACAATTGTGGATTTGAGTTTTATATTTGGAACAGTTACAAGGTTTAGGGTTTTGTATTTGGAACAGTTAGGTTTGATAGAGAATTCAATTGTAGGTTTAAAGTTTTATATTTGGAATCGTTGTACTGATAGGAAAAGCAATTGCATTTTTTAATTTTACTATTGAAATTGTTTTGTTTGATAAGGTTCTAGAAATTTGGTATAAATAATAATATTTGTATTTGTTTTGTCTGAAATATTTCTAAACTTGGTGCTCTAAAGAAACGACTTGGAACACCAACATACATTTTAAAAATTAAACTCGAAATAAAAACACGCAAAACTTGAAAACGGACCTAGATTTCCTATTTGGGGCGGTTAGGTTGGTAGAGAATACAATTGCGGATTTGGAATTTTATATTTGGAACAGTTAGATTTGATAGAAAATTCAGTTACAAGGTTTAGGGGTTTTGTATTTGGAACAGTTTTATTGATAGAAAAACAATTGCATATTTTAATTTTACTATTGAAATTGTTTTATTTGATAAGGTTCTAATAGAAATTTGATATAAATAATAATATTTGTATTTGTTTTATCTGAAATATTTCTAAACTTGGTGCTCTAAGAAAACAACTTGGGACACCAACATATATTTTAAAAATTAAACTCGAAATAAAAACACGCAAAACTTGAAAACGGGACTAGATTTCTATTTGGGCAGTCAGGTTGATAGAGAATTCAATTGTGGGATTTGGAGTTTCATATTTGGAACAGTTGTATTGATAGAAAAACAATTGCATATTTTAATTTAACTATTGAAATTGTTTTATTTGATAAGGTTCTAATAGAAATTTGGTATAATAATATTATGTATTTGTTTTGTTTTGTCTGAAATATTTC
>PGOM01000171.1:2688-22989 GCA_002921335.1 Paratrypanosoma confusum | reverse complement strand
ACCCTCCTCCTTGTCTGTGTCTGTCTCTTGCTCTATGAGTCATCTCGCTTCATCTAGATGGATCATCTCAGGGGATACATACAGGTGAATACACAGATATTCAGATGTATCGAACGGAGTAGATTCCTTTTTTTTTACGGATGGATGGATGCCTCCCGACCTTCCTCTCCGTCGTGCCTCGCCTCGCCACCACGCCAACCGCCCCTCGTCCCAGCACCATACCCGCCTCCGGCTCCACCGCACACCGACGCCGATGCGGCTACACACCCATCTTTCCTACTCGTACCTCCACCACCCCGTTTGCCCCCCTCCGCGTCCACATCTTCACACCCCCTGCACGGCGGGAGAGTGGGCGAGGACGGTTGGAAAAGGGAAGGGGGGAGGGCTGAGCGGAGAGGCGGGTCAAACCGACTCTCCACACAGATGACCATCTCCCACACCCCACCCTCCTTCCCACAGCCCCTCCCTTCCCCCCTTGCCACACTGCCGGTGAGTTAGCGCTGCAAGTCGAATGTGGCTCGAGAGGTGTTGGACGTGACAGAGGTCTCTGTGGTAGCCGAGGTCGCGGTGGTATTGGGGGAGGCTAGAGTCACCGGACGGGACACGTGACCCGAGACCACGAACGGCCCCACGCGTTGGCCCTGCGGGAGTCCCTCTTCACCTAAAGCCACTGCGGCGCCACCGTGCAGGGCTACCGCACGCTCCGCGTCCCCCACCAACACCAGGGCCCCCGCACTGGCCGAGGAGCTCCGCGACGGCTCGTGGTGAAGGTACTGGTAAGGACCGGGAGGCGCCGTGACCAGCGGCTCCCGGCGCAGCGGCACTCGTGGGGCGGTGCTGCCCACAGCGACCTCGGAAGCGCCCGGGATCGTCGGCGCACCGCGCCGCCGCTCCGAGTCGGTGCCAGCCGCATCATCTGACGGTGGAAGAGGTGGTGGGCAGGGTGGGATGTAGCGTTGCGCGTGGTCAACGTCCCGCTGGCTCGCCCCCAGGTCCTTGGTGGGACTGCGGTTAAAGGTGACCGGGGCGCTCGCACCCAGATCGTTCGGGGACCCCGGTCGGCGCACCGGGTGACGCACCGAGGGCGCCTCGTCGTACTCCTCCTCCTCGTCCCCGTCGCTATCGCTGCGGCGCGTCCAGCTCGAGCGGACACCACCACTGCTACGCATCGGGTTGGAGGACGGTGACACCCGTCCACCCCGTCGCGGGCGCCGGCCCCGCCGGTTGCTGCCGTTGCTCCGGTAGGCGGTTACGTACGTGTCGTCCTCGTGATTGCCCACGTCATCGTCGAACATGTTGATATTGATCTCCGTGGCTTCGTCGTTGCGAAGGCTCACCTCTCGCGGCGGCGGGTTCTGCGGCAGCAGCGCTTGCGGATTGCTGCGCGATGATGGGGTGAAGGAGTGGCTCGTGTAGCGCGCGGCGTGGGGGAGCGGGACCTGGCTCGCGCGCACCGGCATGACGACGTGCTCATCCTCCTCGTCGCCATCAGCGGAGCGCTGGTGCGCATGATCGTCGTCGCTGAGCTCATGAAACTTGGATGCCGCTGCTCGGCAGCAGCAGCACCACCACACCACGGGCAGCAGCAGGAGCAAAATGCCAGCGAAGACGACGCCTACAATGAAGAGCAGCAGATCGTCCCCGGTGAGGGCACCGGGCGACACGGGGATGAAGTTTCCGCCGAGCGAAACCACGAGGAGCTGCACGTAGCGCTCCGTCTGGTCTTCCGGGGCAACGCAGATGAAGAAGCCGTGCGGCGGCAGCACAAAGGCCAGCGCCACTCCACTGCCCGCCTCGTCGAGCGCCTCGACCTGCGGTCGCACGACGGCGTTCTCCGCCCCCAGCGAGCAATTGGGCATCTGTGAAAGCAAGTAGCTGTGCGTGGTGAGCAGGCCAGTGCCCTGTAGCTCCAGCCGCGCCGGGTCACCGGCCCGCAGCGAGCCAAGATCGCTGTACTGGGTGACCATCATGAGACTCGCGGTGAAGGCCGGCGAGGCGGCGGTGCGCGAGGGAAGGTACGTGGTGGTGACGGTGAACTGCGCACTACCGGGGGTGGTGATGAGCTGGGCGATGTCCTCATGGCCATCTGCCCCTCGCGCCGCCACCTGCTGCCTCACGAGGACCACGGCGGAGGCCGGCTGCGGGGGTGCTGACCCGATGGCCTTGAACGTGGTTCCCCATGCGGCCGAGGCGAGGAGCTGCTCGATGGAGCCGCCATTGGGCATCGCGAGGAGGTAGTCCTGCGCAGCCCCGTTGATGGCGCCATCCGCATCAGCGAGGGTGAGGTTGCAGGTCAGCGGCTGGGAGGCGGTGAACCACCGCGTGGAGCCCGTGGCATCGGCAGCGCACAGCAGCGTTGACGCGCTCGCGAGGGGAACGCCAATCACAGCTAAGTGCTGCGGACTGTTAACCATGGGGACGCTTGGGGTCATGTCGGCCTCGGACGGCGTGGTGTACCCGGCCACGGCGAGGGTGCGTGCCGGGCGTACGGCGATGGTGACGATGTAGAGGCCGTTCAGGTCGGCCGGGTAGCTGCTGCCCAGCGGCACATCGGTCGCCGTGCTCACGTCGTCGTTCAGCTGCTGCTCCAGGCGGAGGAACTGCGGCAGCACGACAACGTCGATCAGGGTGCCATCTGGGTTCGAAATGCGGCCCTGCACGCTGCAGGCGAGCGACGATCCGACGCGCACGGCGCCGAGGGTGGTGAGGTTGCTATCGACCGGCGCGCACTGCAGTACCGTCTGAGGACCAGGCGTCGTGCCCAGGCGGACATACGCGGGGGAACCCGCCACTGGCCAGTTCATGTAGTCGCCTTGCGGTTCCACCGTGATTGAGACGTAATTTACGCTAAGCTGGTTAAGCGGCGGGTTGACGACGAAAGAGTACTGCGGATACCCCTGCGGAGTCGTGCCGGCCGGTACGACCGCGGTGGCCGTCCCGAAGTTTAGTGACACCGTGTACGCCGTCGCGGCCTCCGCGCTGCTGGTGGTGATGAGGCACGCCACGTTGGTCTCAGGGTCGCTGGCGCCGGACTCGGTCAGGCGGCGGGGAATGATGCCTTCTGGGGTGCACGCGAGTGCCATGGTTGCCACGGAGGTGGGTTGGCTGCCGCTCGAGCCTTCCTCACCCACTTGCAGCGGTGTCGTCACGAAGAGGCCCACACCGCCCTGCAGGGTCACGTCCGCACCCAGCACGTACTGGCCCTGCCGGGAGACGGCCATCACGGCGAAGGTGAAGAACGTGAAGTTCACGTTTGAGTTGGCCGTGGCGCCGCTTAGGAACTGATTTGCCGATGAGAGGTCCTCGTGCAACAGGCGCAGCTGCACCGTGGCACCGACGTCCGCGGCGGGTGCGCCAGAGGAGCCCACGAGGGTCACTACCGGCTGCGGGGCGCAGACCCGACCCTCCGAACACACCGGGAGCAGCGAAAAGACAGCGCTGGTGACGTTGCGCGCGGCTACGCTGAAACGCTCTGGCAGGAGGGCGGGGAGAGAGCCGGATGCCTGGTAACATACCCCGTAGGTGCCCTTCGCCGTTGGCGTCGCCGTGAATAGGGCGGTGCCGGCCGTCGCGTCCACACCCGTCACCGGGGTGAAGGCGGCGCCGGTACACAGCGCGTCTGTGGGGGCCGTGGCGGCACTCGTCATCACCAGCGCCGCCTGGTCGGTGACGGCGAGCCCGTCGCCAGAGATTCGGAACGTCACCGGGGTGCTCACGAGCAGCGCCCCCCACGCAACGGTGACGGCGGTCACGTGGGGCACGACGGCAAGCGTGTCGCCGACCACCGTCCAGCGGCCCTCGGTCTCGCCCAGGTCCGCGGCGGGGAGGTAGCACCACACGTAGAGGCCCGTGGTCTCGAACACAGCGCTAAACGTCATCGCCGTGAGGCCAAACCCGTTTGTCACCGAAGAGGCCACCACCCGCGGCACGTAGCTGCTGCCCGTACAGATGTCTAGCGGCACACTCGCACCGCTTGCGATGGTGCTGAGGCTTACAGCCACAAGCACGTCTTCCTCCGATAGACCGTGGCCGTTGAGAGCCACCGGGACGGTCGAGGTGACTGCAGCGAGGCCGTCATTGGGGACCGACAGCTGCGTTACGGCCGACAGGACCACTGTGAGCGTCCCGGTCGAACTAGGAAGGAACATCGACGGCAGCGGAGGTCTACCGGAAGGAAGCACGCCTTGAAAGCAAGCCGCGAAGGGACCCGTACGGTTGACACGGGCACGCCACTCAGACGAGGCCGTGTCGAACACCAGCGGCACTGGTGCACCGGCGGCGCCCTGCGCTGGAGCCGTGCTGTAACACGCCACAGCTACTGCCGCACTCGTGGCATCGGACTCCGGCAGCGGCGCAAGCCACAGTGCCTCGCCGGTGGTGTGAATGGGGACTGTCGGGCTCCCACGGACCAGTTGCACGTGCAGCAGGTCGGTGGTGAAGGCGGGCTGCGGGGTGACCCGCCAAGCGCGTGGATCCGCCGCCGTGGCGACGACCGTGCCCACAACGCGGGCACAGTCACGCCCTACCTCAGGGCCGCACGTCGCCGTCGCGTGCGAGTAGCACACGTAGTACATGCCAACGTCTTCCACCACCGCGAGCACGTCAATGCTACCGTCTCCGAGATCCGTCACGCTCGCCACGGCCAGCGACGACGAAGGTGCCGTGGTTCCCTGGCACTGATACGGATCGGTGACCAGGACCACGTAGTCGTCGGGGGTGGGGGTGACTTGAAGCGTGAAGCGGAACAGCATCTGCGCCTGCGCTTCCAGCGGCGACGGGCTCATCGGGGGCGGGATGCCTGCAACGACCTGCAGCGTGCCGTCGACCAGCACCGTCGTCGAGCCCACTGGCGCATCTGTCACGGAGCGGTAGCAGAGAGAGTACATGCCGTCGGTCTGCCCAAAGCGCAGCAGGACGAACGGGGCGTTTGGCGCCGCCGTGGTGGCCTGCACGCTCGCCACCCCGAGTGGGAAGTTGTCTGCGGTGGGGTTTGGCGACTGGCCCAGCGAAGAGGTGACACCGCTGCCTTGAATGCCAACCTCGACGTCGTTGCAACCCGCATCGCTCACAAACACGAAGTCGCCGTCTGACCAGCCCAGCGGTGCGGCAATGCTCCACCGTTCCAACTCGAGGTCTAGGTGCGGCACCGCGAGGCCTTTGCTGGGGGTTGCCCCACTTGGGTTGGCCGCCTGGAACTCCACCCTGCTTCCGAGGATGTGGAACTGCCCCCCGTTCAGTCGATAACACACCAAACACGCAGTTGTCGCCGTCGCACGCACTGGCTGGTTGGAATACGCGCCGAACGCCTCTAGGGGCAGGTCGTCGCCGCCCAGCAGCACGCTTGTGGAGGCGGGTTGGTTGCGGCAGGAGCTGTCCGTCGCAGGCAGTGTAGCTGGAATGAGCTTCACCTCATCGAATTTTTCCGGACCCGCAATGAGGCCAAAGCCCACGAACTGCAGCACCATCACCTGCTGCACGCGCGGCGTCGCCGGGACGACCACGAAACCAGTTGGGTTTGGCTGAATGTTCACGGTGGGGAAGCCCCAGATCACGGTAAGGGCATTGGTGGCGTCGCGGGACCAGTAGCACACGGTGTGCACGCCCCGTGTGCCTGCTGCGGCCTGGAACGAGATGTTCGCCGGAACAAAGTCGGTGCGAGATGGTGAGGCGATGATGACATCCTGGCCGCCCGGGTTCACACACGGCACCTCTCCGCTAAACAGCGCAACCTGGTCGTTGGCTGTGATGGAGGAGCCTTGACCGCCGTCGATGCCTTCGAAGTGCAGCGTGAACAACTCGCCTTCGAGTGCGGCGATGGGCACCTGCTGCATTGATACCGGGTCGTTATTGGTAATGTCAAGGTCGGCGTACACCAGCGTCCACACCGAGTCCGCCGCGAGTCTGTAGCACACGCTGAAGGTGCCTGTGATTGACGAACTGAAGTTGAGCACCGTCGCCGAGCCCACTGGCGCGCCGTCCACGACAGACCACCCATCGGCTGTGCCAGGGATTTCGCGGAACGTGCCGGCTTCGTAGGAAACCATCTCGCTGGGCGGCACGGAGGTGGCGCTACAACTGCTGGAAAGGGGAATGATTTTGGCTCGGTCATTCGGTCCCAGCCCACTTCCAGTAAACGTCATCTTCAGCAGATGGCTCACCCGAGCAACCGGCGGCGTCGTTGAAAAGGCGGTCGGGTTTGCCGGAAGGATTGTGCGAACCCCCCCAGGGACCTCCGACCACGAGCTGCCGACCCGGAGGTAGCAGGAGCGCGTGATGGTGGGCGTGCCTTGTGAGGGCTCCTGAGCCGGGTAGAAGACGACGACGTTGGTCTGGGACGTGGTGCCCTGCACCAGCTCCCCGGCGGTAGCGTCTAGGTTCCAGCACGTGGCGAGGCCCACCCGGTTGACCGCGCGATCCATACCCGGCGAGAGAAACTGCGCTGCGCCATCGACGTTGTTCCGCATGAATACGAGTTGGATCAGCTGGCCGCGCCGGGGAGCAAGGGGGTTCGGTGTCACGGAGAGAGGGTTGTAATCACCGACGGACACCGGTGAGCCGACATCGACGACGCTGCACCTGCCCGCGGGGCGGTAGCACGCCACGATGGGCTGCTCGGCAGTCGGGTCGAGGATGCCGACGGTGACCGTTCTGTTGCCAAAGACGCCGTAGGTCGTGGTCGTCCCCACGTAGCAGCGACCCTGGCGATACGGCAGTGTCACGACGACACCGGAGGCACCGTCGAAGGTCCCGTCATACGGCGGACCGACGATGAGTGGGGTTTGCAGAGGCCCGTACGGCACCAGTGGACGGTCGGCGAGGTTGTCATCCGCTTCGAAGGTGATTGACACCCGTTGCCCCAGGGTGATGAACTGCGGCATCTCCGCTTTCGGTGGTTGCTGCACACCCACGGCAACTGCCTGCTGCGTCACGGAGAGTGCCTCGAACGGCACCGCGAACTGGTTGCCGGCCGCATCTGTGTAGCACAGCGTAAATGACGTCGTACCTGTTCCTAGCAGCGTGAACGGGATCGCGTACGTGGCGCCCCCGCCCGTGGTGACGACGGTTCCAGTGGCAGGCTGCGCCGTATCGCCAACCGTGATGGTGGCCAGCGTTTCCCCCGGGATCGCGTTCGCGTAGAGGCACTGGTCGGTGCCCGAGATGTAGCGGAACGTGTCCGTCGTGGAAAATACGAGGCCTGAACCCTGCTGCGCCGCCGTCACCTCCAGCGTCTGGCCGGCGAAGAGGCACCCGGTGTTGGTTGCGGTCGGGGAGGCGACGCGGTCAACGACGACGTTGGGACACACCGGGCTCCAGTTGTTTACCGCGACGTCGTCGCCGGCTCCACCGATGCGGTAGCACACCTTCCACGTCCCAGACCGCTGCACGAACGTGATCACCGACGTGCTCGTCACTCCGGAGGGTTGGTGCGTTCCGCTCTGAAAGACCACCACGGGGTCGCTGGTGCATGGCTCGCTCTGCGGCACCACGCGCATCACATCCGCCTCGGTGCGCATCTCCAGCCAGTCTGCCGAGCCCACCAACGTCGTCATGATGTACTGCATCGCACGCAGGGCCCCATCATTGCCGTTTGGTTCACTGGCCTTCTGGTCAAAGGTGCACGACGTCACCAGCGCCGGAAGAATCGCCATCGACGGCAGCACCGGCGCCCACGTTCCCTGCGCCAGCTTGTAGCACATATACATGTCCATGCTCGCAGCAGCGTTGCCCGGGGTGGCGACCAGCGAGGCGCTGCGTGTGGTGTTGCTGACGATCTGCGGTGAAACTGGGATCGTGGAGAAGCTCGAGTCATCGAGCATAAACAGTGCAAGCGTGGTGGCGGCATGCGTCGGGCTGTTAATGAATGACGCGATGCAGTTGTTCGGGTCGGCGACGAAGGTGATCTGGTCCCCTTCGCCAACGACGTCATCGAGCCGAGTGGACTGGTGCCTGGCCGTCATGACGATGGTCTGGCTCACACGGAGCAGCACGCTGCTCGCGGGATCGGTCGCGAGCGTCAGGTATCGCCGGATCGTCAGCACGTTCTGGACGCATGGGGGCAGGCTGCCGTCCTCGCAGGTGCCACTCTCATCCGGAGCCACCGCGATGGACCCGACGCGGGAGTACGTGTTCGGTGAGAGCGTCGTGAGCACGCACACCAGCAGCACCGACGGCCCGAGGGTGTAGTTGTGCTTGAAGGTCACCACCGAGACCGTACTCGACGTGGATGTTACCGTGAGCAGCTCCAGTGGGAAGGCCATGTCGTCGCGGCAAACAGTAAGCGCGTTCACATACGGCACCAGCTTCAGGGCCGTGACTGGGAAGGGAGGGAGCCTCGCATCCTGCTGCAGCTGCAGGGTGATGGTCTCGCCCACGTATGTCGGTGCCGGCACGGGGGTGAACCGGTACGGCACCGCCTGCAGCACCTCGAGGTAGCACGTACCGGCGTGGTTGTCGATCTGGTCGCAGGTGCAGATCGGCCGCGTCTCGCCGTTGTGCGTGTAGCAGATGACGTACTGCGGACTGTCCATGCTGATCGGCCACTCGACCTCGTAGGTGACGGTGGTGGCTGTCGACCCGACCATCGTCGCGCGTCCGGGCACGAAGTCCGGCACGAGCGCGTCGGTGCAGCTGCCGCTGGTGGAGCCGAACACCGACACGAGCCAGCTGTCGCCACTGACGCTCACACCGTCGCGAATACGGAACACCACCTCCTGCTGCTGCCCCACACGCACGGTGGGGTTCACCAAGCACTGGATTTCGCCCGCATCGATCACCATGGGGTCGAGCATCCGCGCCGCAGTCGCACCGCCGAGCATGTAGCAGAGATTGTACGTTTGCACCAGGGAGAACACATAGCTGCTGGTGTACACGGTGGCCCCGGTGGAGCGCTCCTGGTCGAGCGTGAACGAGACACACTGGGCGCATGTGGCGCGGTCGATGCCGCAGGAGGTGCGCGTGGGAGCCGCCCAGACAACGTCACGTGCCGCGTTCAGGACCCCGGTGGCGTCGTCGAAGCGCAGCACGAGCGGCTCTCCGATCTCCAGCAAGCCGCTGTCGAGGACCCACGACGAGGGGCTCATCGGCTGTACGGTGAAGGTGCCCGCCTCGAGCGACCCACCGACCACGGCCCACTGCTGCTCCACACCACTGTAGTAACAGACACGGTACGCACTCGCGCGCGTGAAGCTTCGGTACTGGTACGGGTCGGTGTCTTCGAGGACAACCACCGACGTCGTGCGCGCGCTGACGATGGTTGGGGTGAACGTACTCGGAAAGTTGGTCGCGGGGCTCGCCGTCACACACGGGGCGTTGGCAGATGCTGCGTCCATCGGGTCCACAAGACGCACGCGATCGTCTACATGGGCGTCGACGATGAGCTGGAACGTCAGCGTCACCTGCTGACCCACCCGCGGCGGGGTGGGAAACGGCGTCATCGCCTCGGGGTTCGGTGGCAGGATCTCGATAATCCCGCTGCCATCGACGGAAAGCCCCACGTCGGCCCACGGCGCATCGGCATTGAGGACGCACAGCCGCGCGGCTCCAGGGTTCTGCCAGATGGGGACGGTGATCTGCGTGTTGTCGGTGGGGCTCAGCGCTAGCAGCGGCTGGGTGACGTCAGCTGCAGTGAAGTTGTGACACCATGTCCCGGCGCCAGCGTCGCTCGCGGAGATCGTGGCGGCGGACACGGCCGTCGCAGCCGCGTTGCCAACCAGCGTGAGTTGGATGAGCTGCCCCGCGCGTGGCATGGCCGGCAGCACCGTCACCGCTGTTGGTGCCGCGACGGCGAGCGCCAGCGGAGTCCCTACTGCGGACCATATGCCGCTCCGACGGTAGCAGAGGTACACCATGCCGGTGGTTTCGCCCGAGACGAGCTGCACCACTACCTCGACGCCGCCCCCTTCTGGCACCGGCTCCAATGCGGTGGTGCGGCGGACAAGCGGGCTGCTGTTGGGGGGCAGTGCCGCGACCTCGGTGCATGACACCCCGCTGAGGACGATCGCATCGTTTTCCGTGCTCAGCTCGGTGCCCGATACTTGGATGATGAGGTACTGCCGGAAGCGCGCCGTAAGCCCGTCTGGGGTGGCGGACGTGTTGACAAATGTATAGCCAGACGGATTTGGCGGCCCAATCTGGAGGAGCTGCGGGACCTCTGCGACAGCAGCACCGGCCTTGATGAAGCACACCGCCGCCGAGACGGCCGCCACAACGTTCTGCCCTGTCCATACGTTGAACATGAAGTTCGGGGATGCAGGTGCCATGGGGGCGACTATCGTGGACGCCGCATCGTCGCACACTGTGTCGGTGAGCGTGGGGAACGTGACGATGTATGCCTGGTCGCCGTCGGCGACGCTGGGGAACTGCATCACTACGCCCATCATCCCGTCCAGCACCATCGCCGGCATCGTTGTGAAGGTAGGTGGATCAGCGGCCACGAGACTCGCCACAGCCGCTGGGTAGGGCACAAACACGAACTCGTCCTGGGTGGCGTCGCGGTAGCAGAGCAGGTAGGTCAGGGGGAATAGTTCCGCCGGCGGGGTGTTCGGCCCCAGTGATGGGACATGTGCCGTCCACTGCGCCGTACCTGCATTGGCACCAGTGCCGATGGAGGCGATAGGGGTCGGCCCTACAACAATATCGCTGGGGACAGCCACTGCCGGCTCCCAGCAGAGGCGTGCGGCGTTGACGAGCATCACCGTGTCGGTGGCGGCGAACGGAGCCTCCTCGCCAGACGTGGAAGTGAAGGTGTAGCGCAGCCGCTGGCCTTGGAATGGCGGTGTGGGAAATACCGACACCGCCGGCGGAAAGCTTGGTTGCGGAGCGATGGCCTCCCCGACGGGCGCGAAGCCACTGCCAGCGATGCGGTAGCACACAGCATAGGTCGCGGACGTCTCGGCGCCGAAGCCCAGCCGCAGCGACACTGCCTCACCGTTCTCGGCGACCACTACGAGGGACGTGCCGTAGGGCACCTGCGCCTCCTGAGCATCCGCACACGCGCAGCCCCCGCACGCGACCATGAACTCATCCCCTACCTCCGTGGAGGCGGTGTAGTCTGGAATGCTGATGACCGTTGCCCGCCCCACCATCGGCGCGTTGGTCGTTGCGTACGTGCTGGGGCCACCGGGAAGAACGGTGAGCGTCGGCTGAACCGGCACGTAGCCAGCGGTGTCGTGGACACGGTAGCAGACCATATAGTCGCTTGCCGCCACTCCGATGAGCGGCACGGTGAACACGCTCTGTGTGCCAAGATTGTCGACACGCAGAAAAGTTCCCACTGCCACTGCACTCGCCTCGACGCAGCGGTTGGCTGGAAGGGACACGAACATGGAGTCGGTGGCGCTGAGGTCGTGACCAGTGAAGTCGAGCTGCGGGGTTGTGCCGACGCGTGGGACAAAGCTCGGCGTGTACTGCGTCGGGTTAGGTGGACCCACCGGGATGGTCGCAAGGCGCACCAGCAGACGTCCCACACGACGGTAGCACAACGCCAGCGTCAGCTCCTCGTCGAACACGTTGGCGAAGTTCAGTGTCACAAGGTTGCTGTTGACCTCAGTCACCGTGTACTCTGCCTTGGGCCACTCCGGGGGGTCGAGGCGGTTGTCGCACGTCTCGGCGCATGACACGGCTGACTCCACCACGTACACATCATCTTCCGCGGTGAGGTCCGTGCCCAGCACTTCTATTGACACATCCGCCGTTTGCACTTTGATGATCGGTGGGCTCAGCTCGATGGCGGAGGGGTTTTGCGGCTGCACAGCCTGAGTAGTGGTTTCTTCGCTGCCGGTTCCTGCTGCCGCTACGGCGCTAAATTTCTCTTCCGCAGCGAACCGGAAGCACATGGCGTAGTTCACCACCGTGGAGCCTTCTGGAAGCGTCAAAAGCCAGCTCGTGGCACTTGGTGCTATGGTATCCAGGGCCGGCTCGAGCACCCCGGCGAGGTTGGCCTCCGCAGGGTCGACGTTGAGTGGCGCGCAGGGATCATTGGCAGGGTTGTTGTTGCTGCTGCTGCTGGTCCTGCTCTGGGGGACGAGGAAGAATGCGTCTCCGTCGGAGAACTCGACGAGTTCAAATCCTGGGCGGATGGTGAAGTTGTACACGATAGTCTCTTGGAAGTAGACCTGCATTGCCGGGCAGAAGGTTAGTACCGCCACGGCGCTCGCGGCAGGGAAAATGGTGAAAGTCTCCGGCGTGCCGGTGCTGCTGGCGACGATGGCGAAGTTTGATGCCGTCGCCCCGAGGCGGTAGCAGATGTAGTACTCCATGTCGGACGTGCTAGGTGCGAAGATAGTGAACGCCGTCGTCGCTGGTGTACTTGTGTCTTGGTTCGGTGAGAACACGGCATCCGCAAATGGCCCAGTGCTGTCGGAGCACGGGTCTCCGGTGACGCCCAGTGCCGCGGGTACGAGCCGCACGGTGTCGGTGAGGCTCAGGGAGGCTTCGGCGCTGCTGGTGAAGGCCAAGGTGAAGGTGCTGCTGACGAAGCTGTACGTGGGCGTGAAAGAGCAGGGGTCACAGCTACGGACCACGAGAGGGGTGAGGAAAGTGATGTTCGGGTCGAGAACTTCGGATCGCGTGCCTAGGTGCATGACGTAGCTGCCCATTGCCGAGAGAGCCACGGTGAAGGTGCTCGACTGGGGAGCACCTGCCTCAAGGAGCGACGGCGTCACGAACGTGGGCTGCGGGTCGCACTCCACGAGGGTCGCTGCTGAGAAGCCGAGGTGCCTGACGTAGACACCCTCACTGGTGCTCGTGAAGGCGACGGTGAACAGCTCGTACGGGCGCGGTTGGCTGGCCGGGGTGACGGCGACCGTGGTAAATGGGCTGGGTAGAATGGTGACGGGCTGAAACACGTAGGTCGGCGGTGGAGCGAGCAGCGGCACCTCCGCCCACACCTGCGGCGCCGACGTGAGTTGGTAGCACACGGTGACGGTCGCTGCTTCGGCCGCGCAGAAGCGGTAGAGGAACGAGGCACTGGTGCTTGGCTCGGGCCAAGGCGCTACGAGCTGCACCGCGGGATCTTGCACCGCGTCACTGGTGCAGTCAAACCCCGAAGCGCCACCGGCCCCACGGCGCACGAGCTTGAGGCCGTCCTCAGCACCGAGCAGGTTTGCCGAGCTGCTCACCACGAGAGTGCCGACCTCCGTCGCGAACATCGCGGGCGCCTGGAGCAGCACGTAGGTGTCGGGCTGGGCGTCGTCCACGGTGAAGCTGCGCACGTTGGCGACCCACAGCCAGCTTCCCTCAAGCAGCGCACTTTGGTAGCACAGAATGAAGGTTCCGGTGGCGTTCATACGCAGTGCGTAGGTGGCGGCGAGGCCGCCGTTGACAGGCACCACCGGGACGCCTGCGGCATCCGAGTTGATGGCGTCCATGTTCGGCGCCGTTTCCGTGCAGGACGCACCAAGATCATCGGTGGCCGCTCCCGTCGCATCGACGACCTTCACCCGGTCCGACTCGCTCAGCGAGCTTCCGGTGATGGAGAGGGTAACGACCTGACCCAGGAAGCTTGGGGACGGGCTGACGGTGTAGCTCTGCGCCCCAGTGAGGCCCACGGAGAAGACGAACCCACCAACACTGTTAGGCACCGGAAACCGGCGTAACTGGTCGTACGTGCGGAAGCAGACGAAGAAGTATCCCGACTCCTCGATCCGAGGGTTGACGGAGGCGACGGTGTCGCTACTCGGGGTGAAGGTGGTGAAGGAGGTGACCCCGCCACTGGGAGGCGGCACGCCCTCGGCACAGTCTGGCGGCACGTCGGTGTTGCTACCGCTCGGGGCCACCAAGATGACCACATCGTTCCCCGTAACATCGGCAGCGAAGATGGGATCGAGCGCGGTGAACGTCATCGTGAATGTCCCGAGGACGCTGATGACGGACGGCACGGCGTACGTGATGGGTGACGGGTTGCCCACGAGGAGCGAGTCCGGGACAGAGGCGATGGGGGCGCCTTCCCCAAACTGATAACACAGCACGAACCGCGTGCTGGACGGGAATGGGAAGACGGTCAGAAGTGAGGTGAGGTCCAGTTGCAGCGTCGTGTCGACGGTCGCCGAGGCCGCGCTGGACGCCTCGCTCGGCGGCGGCAGGTAGCACCCATCGCTGGAGAGGCGGTCGTCCACCGCGTCGGCGTACGCCACGAAGAAGATCTGCTCGAACACGTTGATGTTGATCCCGGAGCCCAACACTGGTCGAACCTCGACTTCTGGCACCCACGCGCGCGGTTGGGGGGGAAGCGTCGTGAAGGTCGACAGCGGCGGTGCCGTCACGGTCAGTACATATGGCGTGTCCGTCCCACCAATCGCTTCGTACGTGTAGAACATCTCCGTCGGGAGTCGGTTGCTGCGCCGGGCACAGATGAAGAAGCTGCCCACAGCGCGGAACCGCAGGTGGAGGTACGGCTGGGTCACGCCCTCCCACTCCACCGTGACCGGGGCGTACCCGAACGAGGCGGGAATCTCGGCGACGCCTGCCGCGCTCACCGGGCTCGCGCAGTCCACCGACGTGGAGAAGAGCACCGTGTTGACGTCCCCCTCCACGGCGGCGGTGGAAAACGCCAGACTGAAGGTCAGCGCCTCGGTCGTGTTGAGGAAGAGCCGGAATCGCTCGCCACTGAACACCTGGAGCACGTTCGAGCCCAGCACGTAGGCCGCGGTGGGACTCTGGAGCGGGTAGATGGTGAGGCTCGCGGGGTTGGCCACCTGGATCGGTAGGCCGTTGTTGTTGTGGGTGTAGCACACGAGGTACGTTCCCACCACCGTGGCGGTGGCGGGGATGCGCCAGAGGGCGCCGTTGCTGACGAGCTCCACCGATGTCCCAGTGATGGCCGGCTCGTCGCTACAGGTCGTGTCGGCCGACGCGATCGGCACGAAGCTGGCGAAGTCGGTGGCGCTGAGCGGCGGCTGCCCGTCGAGGGTCTGAAACACTACAGCGAGCGGCAGCCCCGCCTGGGGCTGCACGGGGGACGCGGTCCATGCGACCGGGTAGAAGGCGCGGATGACCAGGTTCTGATCTGGAGTGGTCGTGGCGGATGCCGTGTCCGTCCACGGCACCGTCGCGAAGGTGCCGCCCGCCAGCCTGTAGCAGATGGTGTAGCGGTGGCTCCAGGCGCCATTTGGGAGCAGCGCGGGGTCGATGACGAGTCCGCTCACCGTCCCCAGCGTCGGGGAGGCCGACATGGCCACCGCCTGCACCACGGTGGCGTTCGCGTTGCCGCACTCGAAAAGGGTACCGTCGATGATATGGACCACGTCCGCCGCGCTGGGACCCTGCGCGGGGTAGTCGGTGTTTGCGGTGTCGTACATGAAGGTGAGAGCCAGCATCTGGCTCACGAACGGGTTGGGCGGCGTCACGCGGAATGCGGACGGGTTGGGCGGCGCGACGATCAGCGTTGAGACCTGCGGCTGCCGCATCTCGTCGGTCGGGCGGCGAAGCACCTGAAAGAGCCCCTGCGTGTGCTGCACACACAAGGCGAGGGTCCCATCCTGCTGCAGCCGGTCCCAGTAGTAGTTGGCGTCCCCGTCAAAGGCACTCAGCTGCGAGATGATGCTGAACTCTGGGGCCATTCCGGTCTCGGTGTAGAACGGCATGTAGTTGCACTCGGTGCTCGCCTCGATGAGCTGCACCGCGCTGAGGCCGGAGGGGGTGGGAACGGTGCCGTCGGCGAGGAACGTCGCACTGACAATGAGGGCTTCGTACTGGGTGAGGACGTGGCCCGCGGTGAAGTTGCCCGGGTACTCGACGTAGAACAGCGGCGACAGCACGACGACCGACGACACCATCCCATCGAGCGACACCGACGGGATCTCCGTCGTCACGCCGTTCTGCGTGAAGCACACCGCGTAGTTGAGCACCTGCCGCGCGAAGCGGACCACCCCCATCCACTCCGCCCCATCCTCCCGCGCCATCGGTGTTCCCACCGAGACGGTCACGGAGGCCCCGTCGCATGTGCCCTCCGCGACGAACAGCGCCCCCGTGCTCGCGAGGCCGCTACCCGCCACGGTGACCATCGTGTACATGCCCACCGCCAGCGGATAGGCGTCGAAGAGCGCCGACGACGGGTTGGAGGGCAGCAGCGTGATGGACGGGGGCTCTTCGATGGGAACCGGGGCCCACGTCATCCCGCGCCGCAGGTAGCACAGCTGCATCGTGCACGAGGCGCCGGGCTGGTCGCAGAGGCTGCCGTCACGTAGGATTTCCGGGCTGAAGCGGTTCTCGATGTTCGAGGCAATCCACGACACCCCGTTGGCCGTGGGAACGAGGGGCAGTGGCGAGACGCTGGGCGCGAACCACCCACGCAGGGTTAGGTTCTCGGTGAACACGTTGTTGCGCAGGTCGTGGCACGTGTAGCCTACGGTCGTCATAAGAAAGATGGAGTCGTCCGCGCTGAGGCCGACTCCGGTCACGTCGAGGGCGACGTCGGAGACCTGATTGATCAGGATGCTGCGGGTTGACTCCGGCGCGAAGACCGACGGGTTGGCGGCAGCCACCACGAGGGTGCCCGGGACGCGGCTGCTGACGGCGTAGTCGTCGCCGCGGCACACGGTGTAGCTGCCACTCGCGACGTACTGGTTCGGGAACTGGATCGTCGGCAGGGTAGGGCACACGGTGCTCGTGTACGAGGCGGGAGGATCGGCGGCGGTGCTCCAGCACGAGGCGCCCACTCCCTGCACCAGACGCACGGTCTCACACGTCGAGCACTGCTCGGCCGAGCACGTGAAGGTCAAGGTGAGAAACTGGCCCGCCGACGGCTGCAGCGGGGTGGAGGTGTACCCGCTCGGATCTGCCTCCGCGACGTCAATAGGCTGCGCGACGTAGCTGGCGGAGTATGCCAGCTCGTTGTACGCCATGGAGCGCGCGGCGATGCGGTAGCACACGCGGTACTGCCCCGGCGCCGAGACGACGAAGGTGGCGGTGTGGGTCGTCGTCGTCACCACGGGCGTGCCGATCATCTCCACCCCCGTCACCACCGTGGGGCCACTGACGCCGCTGCACGCGACCGAGACCGGCACGAGGATCATCGAGTCGGTGCTGCTGAGGGCCTCGCAGCCCCGTGTGGCGCACACGGACTGCGCCTGCACCGTCATGGGCAGCCCGACGCGGTTGTCGCCGGCGTTGCTGACGGTGTAGAAGGAGGGGTTGGGGAGGTCGATGTTGATGTTGCCCATGTACGTCGGGCTCCCGGCGCCACTGGCGGTGTAGCACATCACATACACCGCCGCGAAGTTGTAGTTGTCGACCCCGTTCGGGTTCGACCAGATCGTCTGCGCCGCCGTCCCGCGCATCGCGGCCTCCGGGTAGGTCACGCGTTCGCCCGCCACGAGGCACAGGGTCGGGTCGCAGTAGCAGTTGGGCACCGGGTTCGACGCCTGCGCGAAGCGGTAGAAAAAGAGCTCGTCCGCGAGCGGGTCGAGGGCGGCACCGGTTTGGCTGGTGAAGGCCAGCGTCAAGGGCTCGCCTGCGCGCAGGTTGCCGGTCAGGGGCGGGTTGGTGATGGTGAACGATGCCGGCTGCTGCCCGAGTAGGGTCGTGCTCCCCGCATACGTTCCGCGGCGCGAGCCGGCGGGGCCGCGGTAGTAGCAGAAGTGCACCGTGGTCCCGGCCGCGAGGCGGTCCGCGCGGCGGTAGCCGATGGTGACGGTGCTCTGCCCATCTATACCCGCCTCCGACTGCGACAGCGGGGTTGACACGAGCAGCGCCGACCCCGACGGGGCGGCGGTGCACGCGAGGGGCGCCTCCGACAGCAGCGCGACGGTGCCGACGGCCTGCACGAGGTCATCCCCCAGGCTCAGCCCACCGCCGACGAACGCCGTCGTCAGGCTGGTGAAGGCGACGCGCCACACCTCCGGGGCCAGCGCGGTCATCACGGGGTTTTGCGCCGCGCTGGTGAAGCTGAACGCGCTCGGGGTCGAGCCCAGCGCGGCGATCGGGATATACGCATTGCCGCTGCCCAGCGCACACAGGATAAACGATGTCGCCCCGGCCGCGACGGCGATGCTGAAGGTGGAGCCGGCGATGCCGGTCACGAGGTCCAGCGGGTCGGGCGACTGCCCGCACGCGCTGACGCCACCGTCGCAGAACTCCAGCGCGCACCCCTCGACCGCGCGGACGACGACCACGGCGGTGGGCATCGTCGTCGTCGTCGTCCCGGCCGCCACCCACAGCGTCACCGTCGCCGTCTCCCGCACGCCGAGCTGCGACGCAGCCACCGCGTCAGGCAGGGAGTAGGTGATCGGGTAGCTACCGATAAAAACATTCCGCGCCGCGCACGCGGTGCTCGCCACCACCATCACCTGCGGCCGCGCCACGATCCACTCCGTCGTCCCTGCGAGCTGGTAGCACATCGCCATGCAGAGGTCCGCCGCGCCGATGAGGGTGCTGGTGTAGGTCTGGCCCGCCACAACCTCGACGCGGTCGGTAAGGTGCACCGCGGCCAGCGGCTCGGTCACGCCGCACGTCCCGCTCGCGTCGATGAACTGCACCGCATCCTCCAGCGCGAGGCCCGTGCCGACGATCGTCAGCAGGGCGTTCTGCCCCGCGAAAAGGGGGTATGGGTTCAGGGAGAAGACCGGGTTGCGGCTGCCCAGGGCGATGGAGCCGCTCACCTGCGCGTGGTTGAACCGCCCCGCCTTCAGGTAGCACACCGCGAGCACCATCTCCTGGTTCTGGGCGGGGTCGACGAGGACGGTGCAGACCGGGCTCGTGGTGCCCGTAAAGGTGCACGGGAAGCGCTGCGCCGCCGCGATCACGGACGAGCACGGGTCGGCGCTGCCACTGGAGCTGAGGAACGCATCGTCTCTCTCGCCGTCGAGTCCCGTCCCCACGAACGTGACGACGAGCTGCTGCCCCACGCGCGGCTGGGCCGGGCTGACGGTGAAGCTCGTGGGCTGCAGCACGCCGATGGTCAGATCGGCCTGCAGCGGCGGAGTGAGCGACTGGTACGCCGGGGCCCACAGCCCGGTGTCGCTCCGGAAGTAGCACACCTGCCCCACCATGGGGGCCGTGACGAGGTTGGGCGCCCGGAAGGAGATGTTCACCGTGGTGCCGCTGGTCCACTGCAGCGACCCGAGCTGCAGGTTCGCCAGCAGCGACGCCCCGGTGTTGCCGCACTGATCCCCGGGACTCAGCACGCGGACCGCATCCGTCGTCGTCAGCCCGGTCCCGGTGAAGGTCATGAAGCTCACCTCCCGCGCCTGCGGCTGGGGCGGGGCGACGGTGTACACGCCCGGGTTGATGGGCTGGAACGTCACGAGAAAGCTGTTCGCCGTCGGGGTCGTCATCGCCACGACGGCGAACGACATCGCCACGCCGGACCCGGCGCCACCGCAGTTGGACGCCGCGTCGAAGCAGTACGGGACGCACACCACGTAGCCCTGGATCGCCGGGAGCACCGGGGCCACCACGGTCCCGGTCAGCGTCGTCGTGCCGATGCCGCGGACGTTGCCCAGCAGCACCGCGCCGGCCTGCCCGAGTCCGCCGGCGCACATGGAGGTCGCCGCGTTGAGGCCCACGCACCCGGTCGCCGCGGGGCACGGCAGCAGGAACACCGTGAAGCCACCGCCCAGGCCGGCGTTCCGGTTCCGGTTCGGGTCCTCGTTTTCGACAATCTGCAGGCTGGCGGGCCCCTCGCCGCCGTTCACGACCCTCGGCGTCAGCGTGAAGCTGCTGTAGATGGTGCCCAAAACGAGCAGCTGGGTGGTGCTGAACGCGCGCCGAACGATGAGGGCGGTGGCGGCCGCCAGGGCGCTTGGCTGGTAGCACACCACATACGAGGTGCCTACGGCGAAGACGGTGTCCGTCACCGGCACCACCGCGAAGCCGTTGAGGCCGCCGGTGGTGACGCTGGCGACGGCGAACGCCCCACCGGCCGCGATCCCGCCTCCGACGACGCAGGCATCGGCCACGTTCGCGTCGTCCGGCACAAAGTAGAACACGTCGCCAGCCACAAGGACCGGGTCCCCGATGAGCGGGTTGCTATTGAAACGGATCTGAATGGACTGATACATGGATGCCTGCTGCACGTTGGTCGGCGCGAAGGTCACCGCCGCCATCGCCACCGGTGCCACCGCCGCGAGCAGCGCCACCACCGCGGCCGCCGTCCACCACCCCCACCGACGACAGGGACGCCGCTGCGGCCGCCAATCGCACCACGGGCCCCCACCCCCACCCCCACTACCGTCACGACTGCTACTCCTCCACCCCCGCCTCCTCCTACGACTAGCAGCAGCGGCCGCGGTGCCATCGTGGTGGTCACCGTAGCCGTAGCGGTCGCCGTCGTCGAGCCGGGGCGGGGCGGCGGCCGCGCACCAC
>PGOM01000168.1:3533-16837 GCA_002921335.1 Paratrypanosoma confusum | reverse complement strand
GGGTGGGAGGAGTGGTGGCGGTGACAAGGACGACGACGGGGCTGTGCGATGTGGCGACTGGGAGAGTGCCCATCTACCCTTCCCACTCCCCCTTCTTCGCATCGCCCCCAGCCCACATCTTTCATTCTCCCTCTGTAGTGCACACGAGTGCCACGTGCCCCACAGCCAGGACGGCGATAATGCCAGTGTACCTGGATTTTTCGACGAGAGCGGTGGGCATGCAGAAAAGGGAGAGTGAGTCATGAGCAATGCAGGGCCCAGGACGCTAGGAAGCCTAATTCTTCGCTTCGCCGGGTACCACGCGTGCGGTAGTCATTTTTGGTGACGGAGTCACCCCGCTATCGACGCATCGGGGCAGGGATGCACAAAGGGGAGACTGGGCTAGCGTGGGAAGGGGGGATGGGTAGGGTCGTGAGCCACCAGAGCTACAAAGTTAGCGGGTTATGCGCACTTAATCCCGGTAGGCTCATTGATGGCCGCCGGGTGCGGAGTGGTTCGCCGGCGCGACGTAGCTGACCACCGAGCCGCTTGACGGCACTGCGCGTGGAGCCGCGCTGAGGTACGCCGTGCTGTCTGGGTTCGCGTGGCGAGACCTCGGTGATGTGTACGATGGACGCATCAAACCCGCATCGGAGAAGCGTGTCGAGAACAGTGTTTTGCTTGGTGCTGAGCGTGTCATTCGGGCTCTTCACTTCCACCAGCTTAAACTCGGGATCAACGAACTCTCCGGGCTGCTGACGCCAGATTACCAGATCTGGAAACCCGGAGAACTTTATCGAGAAGCCGTCCGGCAGCGGAGACAGGTACAGGAGACGAAGTAGGTCACCCAGCGCCTTTTGTGGAACGCAAGCGGCAATATCTTGAATTGGAAAGTCCCCCACATCTACTTGGCAGTCTCGGGGCACACTCTCCACCTCCGACTGCGCTGGACGAAGTGGCGACGTTTCCTCGGTCTGTTCTGGATCCGTGTTCCGCTGCTGCAACTCGCGAAGTGTGCAGGGCGCCATTTCCCCATCGTCACTATCTGTACAGAGCAAGGAGCTGCTGTGGGAGCTCTCTTCTGCCGAGATCATGTCAAGGCCACCAGAGGCATCGGATGCTCCGCCCGCGTAGGTGCCCTCTGCTGGGTCACGGAGGTCCATTTCACTGTGACGTTCGGTCGCACCTTCTCGTGCACAGCGCTGGTCCATATGGTTTCTGGTGGAGGAACGACACCGAGCACGGATAAATGCGAGAAATTCATCTCTGGAGCACATTGAAATGAAGTTCAGGACAGCTTCGATCGCGTGACGCCGACGGCTTGCGAATCCTTCGGAGGTGATAACGTCCAGCGGGGCCTCTTGGAATGGCGAGAGCCACACGGATTGCAGTTCCCATTCTTTCTGCCACATCGTCGCTGCTGCATCGCTGCCACTCTCCAGTCTCGGTGGCGGCTCATCTTCGCCTCGGCTGGCAGCCCCTCCGCTCCGGTCCCCTTGGATCGGCACCGCAGTGCTATAGTACACATCGGCGAGCAGAATGCGGGCGAGGTAAGAGATCCACCTGCCCTCGCAGTGGAGTCCATCCCACCCACTCTCTCGCCTGCCACCCCCAGCACACATCCACCGGAGAACGTAGTCCTCCACTCGACAGGGAGGGAGGTTGCCTGTGCCTCCGTGCCACCGCGTTGAGTCGAAGGGATCTCTCTGGGCATGTAGATGAATAATTGCTGGCTGAAGTAGTGTGTTGCTGAGAAGTGGAAGCGAGATCGGGGCCCACCGGCGCGGGGGCTGATGCAGGCGGATCAGCAGCTGCTCCATTGCGACACGATCCGCTCGCCGACAGAAGTGACGGTGCTCGAAGTCAAGGCGGCAGTTTTCATGAGCCACGTCCGCGGGCCACATGGCGCGCAGGAGCCGGACTCGACGCTTCATCGCAGGCGAGTCCATCTCTCGTTCAACATCATAGGACCGAAGGCGGTCTTCAACCATTCTCAGAGCCTCCTTCTGCTTCCCAAGTTGCACCGTATTCAATGCTAGGCGGTGCCACCACTCCCCGCGCTTCTGGTACCGATAGCACATCCAGAACGCAACGCCGCCACCAGAGGCCTCAAGGGTGTAAACCGGTTCCTCGAGTAAAACGGTTAGCCACGCGTTGGCCTTCTCCCACTCTTTGCGGAGGATGAGCAGCGTGACCAGGTGCTCGACACACGCCATCCACCGGTACTTTGGGAGGAAGGGAAGGAGGTGCTGGTATCGAAGCCCTCCCTCGCGAATGAGCGAGTGGATCGACGGGGCGCAGAGCTTCCGCGGATCGCCAGGCGGGCTCTCACCCATCTCACCCTCGTTGTGGCGCCGCCGCTTCCGATGTCCCACATGCACTACCGTAGTGGCCTTGCCAGCAGCAGGAGTCTCCTTCCCCGCCCTTTCCACCTGGACAATCCGCCGGAAGGCCTCCGAGACAAGGTTTTCGACCTTCGCAATGTACGCCGGGTCGCGGCGATTCGCGTGCATCGATGAGGTCACATCAAATAACTCCGCATGCAGTTGACAGCCTGCCACGTACTCCTCGACGTCCTCCGTACTAGCAAACAGCTCGATTGGTTCCGGCCGCCATTTCGGGGCAGTCGCATTTCCTTGTACGGGCGTGCCGCACCTCGCTTTTTCATCCACATCCGAGTTTCCGGAGGGTACGGAGCACTGCGCTGGCTCAAGGAAAAGTGGCATTCGACCGTACATTGGCAGGCGAACACGTTGTAGAGAGTGTAGAACCAGAATCGTGGTGACAGGCATCGGTGGGTTGCTACTGCTGAGTGGTGCCATGATGCTACCCGCACCATAGTTGTACGTAAGAATGTGAAACAGGGTGAACAAAACGGCGAAAGCTCGCTTGAGACCCGGGTGAAGACGACACATTGGACCGATGACTGCATCCCAGGCGGTGGCGAACGCAGCGCGGTTTCGCAAACCTAGTTCAGCGAGGAAGTCGATGATTTCCTTCTTCTGGTTGGGAATGGTTAGTAGCGCCGAGCGCTGCTTCGTCTTTGGATCTACTGACACAGGTGCCATGGTGGTGGAGGTGGCGCCCTCCACGTCACTGCCGCTAGTTTCGCGCTTCGCCTCGTCCGGGCCGGTCACCGTCGGCCACACGATTGTCTTTTTCAGCTGTATCGCAACTTCCCGCAGTTCCTTCCTGCGAGCACAGCTCAGTACCGCAAAGAGAGCGGACTTCGCTGAGTTCACGTCGTGGGTGTCGTTTGGGGTTCCAACGCTACGACTTTCACTTCTCGTGCTACTTCTGCTAGAAGAAGTAGGCACGGCATCGCTGGACCGTGGAGGCTGCGCCCGAGTAATGACATCTGATCCTTCTATTACTTCTATGAAAAAAGGTGACGGAGACTCGAGCAGTGCCGCTAGGGTGGCATCGACGCCCCGTTTGCCACGTCCCCAACTTGGCAAATTCAGGCCGCTGGGTTTCCTAGAACACCCATCGGCACCATCGTCTAGCAATTCGGGCGGGAGCAGCCTCGTCGCCGAAAGTCGGAGGACAACGTCATTGACGTGGAGTCTTCCACCGTAGTCTGCCTCAAGCTGACGCAGCGAGAACCATGTTGGCTTTCTTCCGGCTAGACGGATAACCAGCTCCTGAACTTCGGCAAACTGCAGCGACGACGACCCACTGGCCCTCTCCGCTGACTCTGGCCCGCCCAGGGACTTCCTTATTGTGTCCACATCGGTTAACTCTCCCTCGGATGCGGCAGGCGGAGTGCCGCCCGATGTGGTTAAAATCAGCTCCGCGGTGCGCTTCCACAGTAACAAGTCGATTGGACGCACGACGTTGGAGAAGTATGCGACAACGTATGACATGGCATAGTTGAACGATTTACTCACATGCATCGGCGCTCTACCCCTCAGCAGCACCGTTGCCGCCGGTTCCGCCGCGCGTACTGCGCCAAGGACGGCCTCGCCACCGTCTCTTCTGAATGGCAGACAACACCCATCACTGCGGTGGGCATCAGCATTTTTCTGGCTGGAGCTACTGTCTACACACGTAGGGAATTCGGAAACACAGCATTCGTTTGCATCAGCATCCTCAAGGAGCTCACGCCGAACTTGCTCTGCGTCGCACTGTGTGAGACTCATATGCCAGCGATTCGATACGCGCGCCGCCCACTTCGTCAGCAGCCTTGTGGTATGCCTCTGCTGGCCACGGGGCCGACACTAAAAACCCCTGATATCGGTTACGACAAGGCTCTGAGGGGGCAGAGCCTAGTACTAATCCCTTTTGCCGTGGTGTGTGTGTGTGTGTGTGTGCATGTCTCTCTCTCTGTGTGTGTATGAAGGTGCATGCGGACACGCCGTAGAATTGGAAGTGATGGTGAAATGCGAGAGATGTGTTGAGGCTTCGATGACCCCCACTGGTAATCCCGATGACGGAAGCCTCTACATCTATGGGGGTGAGAGGGGAGGGGAGGCGATCGCCTAAGACCGATGCACTCAGAATGGGGAGCCGTGAGGTTTTCCTCCTTCATCGCCGCTGATCTCGGGGAGAGCAGAAGAGCGACGAAAGGTAGGAGTGTAGGGTTAGGTGGCCCGCGCCGCCTTCGTTAAACCTGGGTGCCCAGGTCCGAGTGCCAGCTGAGCAGTAGGAGTGCATCACAAGACACAATGCCAGCCTGACTGGTGTGAAAGATGCCTGCGCCCCGCCCTCATCGCAGATAGCAGTGACACAAGGGGCGGGAGCGCGGAGTGGCGGCCGTTCAAGTGTGGAACGAAACCGGCAGCTGGAGGCCATCGTGGCCAAATGCAAGTTGAAGACGCAGCAGTGCCTTACGGCATGACCACCCCGCCCGACCCACCGCGCTCTCTTGCACCGCAGTGGTTTTGAAGAGCCCATCTCCAGCTCTGATGCCTCCCCATCTCTCTTTCTCTCGCCCGGTGGATGGCGCGGCCACACCGCTGGTTTCAGGGCGTCAAGGCGAACTCTCGAAGCACACCCTGTCTGACGGTCTGCGGGGGGAAGTGCCACAGAGAAGGGTTGCGTAGCGTCTCGCGTCAGAGGGCGAGGAGGAAGGATGGGGGTATGTGCAGCACTGTTGGCTCTAGGTGTGGGGGCTCAACACAGTACACATGGAATCGTCTCGCCGCGCGTACTGTTGAGGGTCACCTGGGGATGAGAGAGGCGTAGAAGAGATGGGGCGGGTGTGACGAGGGAATGAACACAGCTTTGCGGTTTTTGATCAAGATATCGTCAGAAGCAAGGATACTCGCGTGCCTTGTCTGTCGTGGTGGAAACCGGGTGCTCCGCTACGCAAAATCGTGTGCGGGGGACGAGTCCTTGCCGATGGTGAAGCAGGAGAAGCCAATGTCTTTCAACTTATTCGCATCAACGACGATGCGACCATCGAAGAGAAATGCTGGCTTGAGCATCTGGTCAAAGTGCGGCTGGTAGTCCATCTGCGCGAATTCGTCCCATTCTGTTAGGATGACAATGGCGTTCGCGTTTCTGGAGGTTTCGAGTGCGGTGGGGACGATGTGGACGTGTGTGTTCAACATGTTCAGAATGCGCGGGTCGCTGTTGAAGTGCTCCATTTCCATGTGAATCATTTGCGCCGTAACCTTTGGGTCGTAGATGTAGAGAATTGCTCCTTCTTCCAGGAGTCGGCTGCAGATCACAATGGCCGAGCTCTCGCGGGTGTCTCCGGTGTCTTTCTTGAAGGCGAACCCGAAGATCGCGATGCGCTTTTCCGCGATGGTGTCGAACATGGCGTGGACGATGCGGTTCGCAAAGCGGGCCCGCTGGTATTCGTTCATGGTGACCACCATGCGCCAGTACTCCGCGACCTCGCTGAGGTTGAGGGACTCGCACAGGTACACCAGGTTGAGAATATCCTTTTGGAAGCACGAGCCCCCAAAGCCGACGGATGCTTGAAGAAATCTATTACCGATGCGACTGTCAGCGCCGATGGCAAAGCTCACCTCCGTGATGTCTGCGCCAGTCACCTCACAGATCGCACTGATGGAGTTGATCGACGATATGCGTTGCGCCAGAAAGGCATTTGCCGTCAGCTTCGACAGCTCACTGGACCATAGTTTCGTGTGCAGGATCTTCTCCCTCGGCACCCAGGTCGCATAGATATCCTCGAGCCGCTTGGATGCGAGCCGCCCAGCCTCTCCTGGCTCACTCCCAATGAGCACGCGGTCGGGGTGAAGAAGGTCATTCACCGCCGTTCCCTCAGCCAGGAACTCGGGGTTGCTGAGAATGGAGAAGGTCGCATTGCCCTGGTTAGCCGCACTGCTGATGATGTTGCGAATGGACACGCTGCAACGCACCGGTACCGTGGACTTTTCAACGACAATCTTGTGGCCGCTAGTGACAGTACTGGCGATGAGTCTCGCGCAGCTCTCGATGTACCGAAGGTCTGCGGCGTATCCCTTTCCAATGCCGTGCTGCTTTGTCGGCGTGTTCACAGCCACGAAAATGATATCTGCCTCTGCGAGACATGATTTATTCGTCGTGAAAAACAGATTCTTTCCTCGACGGTCGAACACGATCTCATCTACGCCCGGCTCATAAATCGGAAGCTTCTCCGAGTTCCACGCAGCGATGCGATCTTCATTGATGTCCATCACCGTCACCGTCACATGTGGGCACGTCTTGGCAAAGACCGCCATTGTCGGCCCACCTACATAGCCGGCGCCGATGCATGCGATTTTCACAGGCTCTGGCATTGTTAAAAGCGCGTAGCGTGAGCAATGGTCGAGTGGTGGTTGGCGGTGACCTACGACGACTTGAAGATCTGAGTCAGAATCGTGTGGGGTGGAGCAGAAGGAAGAAGGTGGAGGAAGGAGAGGCAGGTGTGAATTGTTGTGGTACGGCGCGGAGAGGAACCGGCCAGATCACTTCTACCACCACCAGGTCTCCGGCAAAGTACGCGAGAGCTGGTGGACCATGGGGTGTTGGGGTGCGGCTGCGGTAGACGAAGCTGGTGGCGATGCAGTGGCCCCCAGCTCCCAGGCACGCTGAACCACGCCGGCCCATGCCACCGTCGCACAGAGACCACCCCCTTGTCGCCTCGATGGATCACTCTCATATGGCATCTGAGCAGGTGCCATATGAGAGTAGGCAGAGGTGGGGCGGGGAGTGGCGTGCAGGAGGGCCCCATGGGTGGGCAGAACGAAGCGCAGTGCGGCGCCTACCAATGGTTGGGTGGGGGCACGCGCTGCAGGTGAAACCCTTCACCCCAGCACGCTGATTTCTGCCGCTCCACTCGGTCATCCGTGATGATTCGCCCGGAGGTGGGCGACACAGCGTAGAGCGGAAAGGCGGCTGCCACGTAGGGATGCCCACCGATGACGAGTAGAACTGGCATTCCACAACAGTGGCACACGACCGCGCCCCCGCCCTCTCCCGAGGTTGCATTCGGCGCCGCTGCTCGTATGGCAACGCAGGGGAAAGCCGAAAGCAAGGTTGGGTACACCCGCGCAATGCCATCGAGATACTGCAGGAGTGGGAGCAGGGCCCCCATTCGCTTGCCGCACTCCGTCTCTTCCCACACGTCCCGAGGGACGCTGAGGGAGATGGTGCCACACGGGACCGGGTGGATAATAGTGAACTCCATCGGGCCAGAGCGGGCGCGATCATCCTCTCCACTTTCGCGTCCTGCTGATGGGCTGATCTGAGAGATGGTCTTCGCACACAGACACCTGAACCACTCCTGAGGCCAAGGTTCTGCGACCCGTGGTAGGGAACACACGTCAGAGGCAAAAATGCCTGGCCAAAGAGACGAAGTAGCGAGGCACCTGCCCACGGCCAGTCGCGACGCCAGCTTAGCAAGCACTGAAGCGCAGCGGTAGACGTCAACCCCGCCTCCACAGGACACGCTCACGTGGGTGGCTGCCGCGACAGCCGGAACTACGTAGGTCACAGAAATGAATGCGATGCAGGCAAGATGCGCGACATCAACTCCTCCAACATCTGCCGAGAGTACGACTGCCATGCCGTTTTTTTTCGTTGCCTCCACGAGAAATCGAACCGCTGCATCGAGCAGGAAGAGGGCCACGCAGCCTGTATCGTCGGTGCACCTTTCTACGGAGTTATGCTCAACGCAACATGTACGGGGCTGCGCGACTTCGTCGGGACCTAGCAGAGCTTGCCGGAGGGCGGCGCCGCACAAGCTGCTCTCCATGTGGTGAAAATGTTCATTCAACTGCGGCCACGGTCGGAAGCAGAGCACATGTGAGGCACCGAGTGCGTACAACTCGGAGATTCCAACATCATCTCTGCTCACCCAAATGCACGGAAGCACGCGTGCGCAGCGCGTGAGTGCCGACGAACAGGTGCTTGTTGGCCGCTCCGGCGATGAGGCTGCACCGAAACTGCACGACGCGGACATCGTGTCCGTGCCACTGTCCCCTTGGAGCTCAGCGAGCGGGTCAGCGTGCTGCTGAAGAGAGGGGTCTACCGTTCGGCACGCCAGCATACCTTGGTACTTTGGGGACGCTACGATAACCTTTCGTGCCATCTGCATGGCTGCTGCTGCGGAAGGACGCTCCACCACGCTCATGTGGAGCATGCCGCGCATGAGGGCCAGTACATCCGACCCCGCACCCTGGACCGCGTCCAGTTGCCATGGCTCGAAGAGGTCGTCTTCACCCGAAACGCAGCGGAAGAGCTTTCCAATGTGCATCTGTGCAAATAGAAGCTCTCCCACAAGAAGCTCGAACAAGAGGCATCCGCAGCTCCACACATCCGAGGAGAGGATGCTAGAGGTGCTGAGTGGCTGTGTCGCTGTGTTGGAGTGAGGAATCAGTTCCTCGGGGGGCCGAATCGCCTCCGTACCCCTGCTGCGGTCAGGATTTGGCTGGTATCCTGCGGTAATGACTTCGCTCTCCCCAAAGTCTCCTAGCACCACCACTGGGACTCCATCGACGTCCACATCGCGGACGAAAATGTTATCTGCTTTCAGGTCGTTGTGGCGCACACAACCAGCGTGAATGGCTTCCACCGCTTCCAGCACACGGTGCAGCAGTGCCAGGCACTGCCACACACGGCAGCTGTCCTCAGCAACGGATTTCCTTCCCCAGGTCTGTGCCCTCCACGCCTTGAGCGAGTGCCGGTAGCGCGGCATTATGAGGAGGTATTGGGAGCCATCGAAGCCAAAATCCAGCAGCTGCACGATGCCCGTCTGGCCCTCGCACTTCGTCAGCGCGAGGACCTCACTATGGTAGGTGACGATGACCTCGTGGTCATGAGGTAGAAGCGGCACTGGCGCCACCTTGACCGCCAGCTCGTCCGTGAGCTGCACGCACTGCGGACTGTTGATGCGAGCTGCGTACACGGTCCCGTACGTACCGCGGCCAATTTGACGGCCCAGCAAAAGGCTTTTCCAGCGAAGATGATCACGTGGGTCGAGGAAGCGGAGGAGGATCCGGACCCCAAGATTAGCACAGCTGTCGCTTACGCGGGCTGCTAGGTGAGATATGGTGCCCGCGCTTGCGATACTTTGGAAGTGGTACTGAATGGAAAAAAGGACACTGGCATACTTCGTCCCCACAGCTGCCCCTTGGGAGTACTGCTCGCGAATCATCCCATTCGGCCCGACTAGCAGCGCGAGTGAGAGGTATATGACCTCAGCATGCAGGCTGTCGTCCGAGAAGAGGCCCGCAAGGGGCATGACTGTGGCCCCGCGGCCCACAGACGCTCGGCGGCGTGTGCTGGAGGTAATGCGAGGTGCGGTCGTGAAGGTGGCGAGGGAGGATGCTTGCGGCCGAGAGAGCGACTCAGTGAGTCTCTCGGTGTCAACTTGGTTACCTGACCGCCAGATGTTATCGCCCGGGTTAGCTGGATCATCACTGTCGCAGTCGCTGCGATCGATGTCAGTTGCGGAGGGGTTAGGGCCTGCAGTTGCATCGTCGAGTAAGCGTGACTGCTCTTGAACCCCCCCCGTGTCACCGTTTGACGTGTAGTATGCTGGTGGGAGAAGATTCGCGAAGGAGAGCTTCGGAAGCACGACAGCCGCGTGAGTCGCACTTTCTCCACCTGGGGTTTCACCGAGGGTGGTGGGGGAAGAACGAGCTGACCGACCAGGCTCGGGACCCACGCAGATGGCCACGATCTCCTCCAGGCCATCGGCGCCGGGCCGCACCAGCGTGGTCTCCGTCGGCCGCGGATGGATCTCGGGCGAGGTGATTGCGGCTCCCGAGGATCGCCCCAGGGAGAGTCCTCGTGACATGTCCGACCCTCCAAGTGCTTCTGTGGCGGCCTCCAGGCGGATGTGCTCCATCTCATTGGCGATCATCACCGCGATCCCAAGTCGCTCCGCCTCGCGCACAGCATCTTCAGAAGCTTGGCACAGGACGCGCACGGTTCGCGCCAGCGCTTCCACTAGCCGGACGTGCGCTGGGTACTGATCCGGATCGCATCCCCGGCGGAAAAACCGCAGAAACCGCAGATACAGCAGCCGACAAAATGCTTTGATGACGTGCGGCCGGGAAAGTGGGCCGGGGCACGCGGTGACGGCGGATTCACCGCTTGCGCGGTGCACTGGTGGCGGAGGGCGGGCGAGCTCCTGCAACAGCTCCAGCACTTCTAGTCGGATGGCCGCGTTACCATTGGCGGTGGATGGGGACACCCCGCCCGTGAGAATGCGTATGGCAGCGCCGCTCGGAACGCTAGTTAGGAACTGCGCGGGATGAACTGTGCATACCCACCCCTCCACCGCATCGCCGCCATCTTTTAGCGCCCGTGACACGACGGTGTAGTGGCGAAGAATGCGTATGCGGTGCCGCGTCACATCGAACGGTTCGTTGGGCCACCACAAAGTGGACACGCGCGCCGCGTCTCCCGCCGATTGCAGGTCCACCGATGCCCTGATCCCCAGGAGCTCCCACACATCCGAGGAGGTGAGAACAGCGCTGGCGTACTCCTGGAGGCACGTTGTTATCGCGGTCCAGCCATACTTGTAGTCCTCCACGCAGAAGATATCGAATACATCGTCAGGGCACCACGTCGATGAGAGAATGGCGTCGGCGATCTCCAGAAAGTAGTGGATGGCCAAGCTCGCGCTCTCCGAGTACTGCCAGTTCCTCGCAAATCCTTCCATCACCGGGACGATGTTTGCCATAAATGCCGCAGCACTTTGAAGAAGAAATGATGACCCGCGTACCGCTTGCGTCACCGAATGGGCCAAAGCTGCCCAGTGCCAGAGCAGGAACCGTGATTCGCCTCCAGTGAGCGAGCCCGGTGCCACCACTACTCCACTACCGAAGCGAGCTTCGTAGTGTGACTGCCACATGTGAAGGAAGATATCGTACGGCGAGCCCTCGATGTAGCTTCCTGCTTCGTACCCCACGAGTGCAATGGGATCGCCGTACATCCGAAAGAACGTTGCGTCGGAGTGCAGCGACTGATCACGAGCGACTTGCAGGAGGAGGTTCGCCAGCATGCCATCTTCCAGGTCCAAGGCTAGAAACACAAGCGGGGTCAGGGACTCAACGAATGTAGGCATCAGAGCACCGACTTTGCTGCCATGGAGAAACAGGCACAGGCGCAATCCCATCAGAAGCGATGTCCGGAGGGCAGCGGCCGTTCGACTGGTGGTGCGGGAAGCACTCCATCCAGATCCGTCGTCGCACTCATTCTCTACTTGCTGCCTCGACGCCAGTATCGCCCACTTCCGCTCGCTCTCAGTCAGAAGAGTGCACAGATCCCGGACGGTTTTCTGAAACGCCTCCACAGAAAGGTGAGCTTCATTTGACATGCCGGATGCTGGTGGGGTACCGTACTGGCTCTTCCACAGAGAGTTTTCCTCTGCCGCCACTGACGAGCCCTTCTCTTGAGGCACCAGGGCGCGTACTGAATGCTGCTGCTGCTGCCGCTGGGAGATACACCACAGTGCCTTTACGTCCGCTGCGGCGTACATCGTACCGAGGCGGGCGCCACAGCTGGCAATGAGGTCTAGCCGCTCACCCCACGCCACATCGCCACCCCTGGTGCTCACTGCGAGTGTTGCGTGCCACTTTCCCGGGGGACGATCGGCTCTATTCTCCCCCACGCCTGACGGAGGAGTCGGTGGCCGCTTGTCGAATTGGGAGCGAGATCGTGTCGCGGCAACCAGGTGGTTTGGCCGTGGAGCTGCACGAGCTGTTTCACCGTCCTGCAACGTCGCTCGCGGCGAGATCATCGGCTCTGTGTGCGCATGCTTCTGGTAGAGCTCCCCCATCCAACAGCAGAAAGCGAGAACGTTGCCGCGCAGGTAGTCACTGCATGCCCATCCATTGGAGTGAAGAAGGAGCAGCAAGAGCCACGGGTAGCTTTCCACGGCATCCATATTGATGTTCCACAGGTGCCGCATCACCATGGTGACGAACACCTCGGCGTACGGGCATGGGGCCGTCTTTACATCCCCACTTGCATCCGCCGGGCATGGGGAATCGGTCCTCCAGTCCCCCTTCACCTGGGAGTTCCGATCGTCCTCTCTCATGAGCGACAGAATGGAGCCACACAGCTCGGCAACGCGAAACAGCTGATCGGCGCCGTCATTCTCCAAACGTGCTACCCTGCCACTGCTCCCAGGGGGATAAGCAGCTTGAACGAGGGAGTTAAACCCGTTCAGTAAAGTGGGCAGCAGCCCCTCACTAGCCCATGCTTCCCGAACAAGGCGCTCTTCGAGCTTCGGTTCCTTTCCAGTGGTGCGCGATGTGGCCATCTGCGCGGCCCTGAGCTCTTCGCGGAATGCGCGGGCTGCATCGGTGAGTGCAGCGACTATGTCTGACACGACCCCGCTGGAGAACACACGAGTAACGTGCTTAGCCATCTTGGCCGCCTCCCCCCCGATCGAGCGCGCGGCTGGTGCCGGCGTGGCGGTATGCGACATCCCAGACCGGTACGGCAGTGTGGGCGTATGGATAGAAGGGCGGGGGAGAGGGGGAGACGGGGGTGTGACGGTACGCGGTACTGGTGAGAAGAGCCTAGAGGCGATGGGAGGTGTAGGTGCCAGTGCGCCGGCGCCGGTCACGCACTGAGCTGGACCAGGTGGAGGGGAGTGACGGGCACGGTGCAATGCGCAGGCGGTGGCTGAAGGGCCGGCCAGCACCGCACACATGGGCTGTTACAGGGTGCAGTAGAGCCGTCGCACGCGGCCGCGTTCCCATTGGCGGAGAGGGAGGAGGAGATGAACTTTCAGATACGCCCCACACGCAACAGAACGATAGAATGCGGTAGTTGGACACTGGCGCGTGGATGGGCTGCGAGTCTCGCGAGTCGGCGCAGGTGAGCAGGCACTTCGCCGTGCCGGTGGAGCAAGGCACCTTCTCGTCGACACG
>PGOM01000164.1:33276-43371 GCA_002921335.1 Paratrypanosoma confusum | reverse complement strand
CCGTCCGCCTGCAGCCAGCTACCGTAAGGGAGAGTTTTTTCTGGCCGAGCCGGCACGTCGCGCCGCCGACAACCTTTTGAATTCACAGCACCGACCCCCCGCCTTCCCCATCTTAAGCCAATGGCACGACAACCTCCGTGGTGCACACCCACACACCCTCATCGTGCACACTTACCAAGCAGCTCGTCATACAGAAGGATTGTGAGTGCCATGGTGGTGAGAGTAGGTGGTCCATGCCACCCAAACGGCCTACTTGGCCTTACTTTTCTGGGTAACCTCCTCGCGCTGGCGTTGGGCCTCCCGCTCCATCAGCGGTTGGATGAGAGACACGTACGCCCAGTAGCTGCCCGCTGCGACGATCAGAAACAGCAGCACCCAGCTATCGAGGATGGGAAGGTAGGACGGCTTTCCGTCAACTGGCATTGTGGCTGGTGGTGCTGATTCGCACTCAGTTGTACAAATCTACACAGAGAAGTCCCCCTCAAATAGTGGCTCTGGGGCGAGGGCGTGTAGAGATTTTGATGCGGATGTGTGCCACTTGGTAGCCTGGCGCCGGTGTGCCATTCCCATGTGCATCGTCCACGCCAGAGCCTACGGTGGACCAGGATGGCAGGTGCGAAGCCAGCACATGCGGCCGCCTGCCCTCGACGGCAGCCTCCCCATTTCAACCTTCTCTCCTTCTCATTCCAACCGCTCCCCCCCCGCACTACCACCTTACTCATCTACCCAGTCGACCGCAGCTGCGGCAACGAGTTCACGAGGTGGTGGCGCTGCTGCAAAGGCGGTTGCTGGGGGAGCCGGTTTTCTTTTCGCAAACACCGACTATATATTCACTCTTTGCGTGTTTGGCACACTCACGCCAGCCAAGCGCAGACACTTTCTCACAACACGCACCGACTGCGCCATCACTGGTGAGGGACAGAAGGTGAGAGGGGAGGAAAGGGAAGGAGGTGGTGATCGCGAGGAGGGATCTCAGAGGGAGTGGATAGAGGACGACGGCCACAGCGACACACTAGTAAGCCGCCACCACGATCTTTGGCGGAGCCAGTGTTTCCAGGCGGGCAGTAGCGGGAGCCTGGGGGAGACAGAGCGAAACTCAAGGAAAGACGCTCAAGCATAGTGAAGTAGGGGCGGGAGCCGCAATGAGGGGGTGATCTTGTGTGATATGATGCACAGATGGAAGGGAGGAGGGGAGGACAGACACGTGAGCGCAGCGCTGGGAGCCTTCCAAGAGGAATGCGGGTGGACGGCGTGCCAGCACTATCTGGACCCCCCGCCGTCTCCCTCTGGCCACGGAGAGCCCTAGCGCGATGAGATGGCACGTGCGGGTGATGGCAGAGGGGGATATGGGCGGGGCGGGTGGAAGAGGGCCGTCGCAGCAGTGGAGGAGCGCCACCCAGCTCATGCATGAGGCATACATTGCGGTGCTGCACAGCGTCAATGGGGGGCTTGCGTACGTGAGTGATACGGAGTACTTATGGTGTGTTTGGGCGGGTGGGCTTTGGGGGGAGGGAAGGTAGTGAAATGACGCAGGAGGACATGGTGGAGACGGTGAACGCAGGACAGGTGAGCGAATGTGTAGGCAGCCAAAGGGGTGGGGGGGCGGCACCTTACGCGGCAGCCTCGTTCCCCCCCCTCCCTTCCCCCGCACGCGGTTGCCGCGGTTACTGTATGAGGTGGCTCCGCTGCGCCTGCGTGGGACTTTGAGTGGCCATGGCGTCCTGTCGCGGAGGTCGCACTGTGAGGTGCTGATCCCCCGTGGGAGGCGGGCTGGGCGACTTGCGGCGGTCAGCGGCGCCACCACCGCACGCCGCAGGGGGCGTCGAGGGACGATCTACGACCGCCGCCGGCCACAGCTCTGGGAGGGCGCTTCGCGATTCGTTTAGCGGCTCGTTGAGATCGCTCAGCCGCCGCTGGCGGTACGACAGTGTGAGGGTGGCGTCACCAGTGGCATGGATCTCATAGTCCCCCGGTTGGCCCCACACGTTCACCGTGTCGCATGACGTGCCCATCGCCGACGTTGGGCTCAGCCTCGCTTGGGGCCGCGGTAGGATGGCGGGGAGCGACGGCGGCGGCAGCGAGGGCATGCTGGCGCCGTCCTCGCCCAGGTCATCCGTGGACAGCGAGCGTGAGCCGCCGGAGACAGGGGCGAGTCCGCGCCACGACGGGTTGGCCGCCTCCCCACCGATACCGCCCGACGGCAGTGGCTCCGCCCGCCACGGTGGTGAGCACTGCGCGGCCCCTCGCCAGGAACCGTACGGCGCGTCCTCGTGGGACAGCGGGTGTGCGGTCGCCGCCAGGGCCCGGCACGGGGTGCTCCCGGGCCGAACCCAGCCGTAGGGCTCCAACTCCACCGCACCGCAGTCGAGGTCGTGCGGGCCGGCGGCAGGTCGCGTGCCGTCGCCGTCGTCGCCAACGTCGTCGTGGAAGTCGCCACGGCTATCCGATTCGCTCCTCTGCGAGCGGTCACGCGCCGAAGGGACCTGGCGGCGGACCTCGTTGTCGTCAGAGGAGGCTGCGAGGCTGCCGTAGGCGGCCTGCTCGTACTGGCCGCGGCCGTACACGTGGAACGACGACACGCGGCGCAGGCACTGGTATACCCGTTTCCCGACGTTGCTGCGCAGTAAAACCTGCCCCGCGTCCTCGACGTAGTCGCGCCGCCCACTGACCGGCTCGCCGGTGTCACTCGCACTGTCCAGCTCCCACGACCTCATGGACATCGTCGACGACCACGACGGGGTCGGCGAGCCGGCTCCCTCGGCGGGGCGTGGCGCGTCGAGCTGCGGCGACTCCGACGCCGCCGTTGGTAGCGACACATCGGCGATCGGGCAGATGATCTCACCATCGACGACGCCGTCCCGCACCGCCGAATGGTGGGGCCAGTGAAACACCTCCGCCGTCGTCGCGTTGCTAAGCAGCCGCAGAAAGTCGATAAAGTGCATGGCGGACTGGAGTGGCGGGGTTTGCTGGGGTTGGTTGACCCACAGTCGCACCCCCGCGGGGGCCGCGGCTCGAGCGGTGGTGGCGGCGGGGGAGTGCGAGTGCTGGTGACGGGGAAGCAGCGGCACCGCAGCGGTGGCTGACGACGCCTCACGCGGGGGGTTCAGGGTTAGCTCCCAGAGCCGCCATGACCTCTGCGGTGCCTGCGGCGCCACCGTTCTGACGCTGGTCGCCGAGCTCAACTGGGCGTTCCACTCCAGGACCTCCACTGGAATCTCGCCGGGCAGCAGAGCGACGGTACCGAGGGCAATCAGCGTCGGCAATGGGGAATGCTCGAGGAGCGGCTGCGACAGCTGGTCCTGCGTCGGCGCAGCTCCCCGCGGCGGCCACACGTTCGCGGCACCCGTACGCCCATCGGCGGCTGACGCACGCGGGTTGCGGCGGGCCCTACGCACCGACGGCACCACCTCTGCATTGCGGCAGCCCAGAAGGTTGCTGAGTCCGTGGAACATCGCCCTCGGCATCCGTGGTCGCCCCGCACGGTGGACGCGAATTCAGCGTCGACAGCTGGCACAAACACCTCACAAATGTTGGGAGTTACTACGGGATGCCGCGCATCATAACCCCTCTCCCCCACCGCCCCGCTCCTTCCCCTCCTCCTCTTCTTCCCTTCTCTCTCCCGGCAGCACGCCGCGATGTGGCGCATCGACGACAGCCGGGAGGACTCGACGAAAGAGAGAGGGAGAGAGATAGGGTGGGGTGGGTGGGGAGTGGCATTGACGGGTGCGGGCAACTGCCTATACCACGCCGAGGGTGGTCTGACTCCCCAGTCCAGAACGCGCGGCCAGACACCCCCCCTCCCATGGGACCACAGGGCAGCGTGGGAGGAAGGTTCGAGTCCCACCCGCCTTCCCCCAGCCACACGCACTTCCTTTCCCCCTCCTCCACAGTGATGATTCACGGCTTCGCTATCGACGCCGCTCCCCACAGTGAAAACCGCAGGTGTAGCGGACGGACGGGAATGGTCCCCAGACTGAAGACCTCGTGACCATCGGGTGCTCAGGAGACATGCGGTGACATCAGGGGGGGTTGGGGGGGGTGGGGTGCAGGGCAGGGGAGGAGAGAGTAGCATGCAAACCACGAGGTGAGGTGTGTCCATGGCAGCAGCGACGGTGGCACGCGGCCACTTTCTGGGGCTCTACCACCCCTTCGCACCTCATGGGGACTAGGGGAACAGCCGCAGGAGAGCGTGTAGGCGAAGCATCTGTCCGATGGCGCGACGATGCAGGTGGGTGGCGCCTTTGACAGTTGCCCCCCCGTAGCGGAGGCCGAATCCAGGCGCCACTCAATGAGCCATATCGCGGTGGTGCTGCGCGGCGCCATCCTTGGAGGCGGCCACGGCGGCAGTGGACAGCCTTCAGCCGGATTCTCGGTCAGCCACACGAAATAGTTCATGGCTGCAATGCCACTGACCCGAGAGCGTTAGGGAAGGGGATGCGGTCTGGTCGTTGGTGGCGCGGCAGCGTGGTGCGGTGGTGGGTCTCTCCCCGTCCGCCCCGGTCCATCCCATCGACGTCCCGCAACGACACGGCTGCGGTCACTGGATCGACGCAGCCCACGACAGCTGCTTCATCGGGGAGGCATGCGACGCTAGGTCCGCCGCGGTGGAGGAGTTTTGACTCCCCGCCAGCACCACCGGATTCACGTCACCGGCTGCGGCCCAAGCGGCACTCTGAGCCGCTCCGGCCAATGACGCACATGTGTCGGAGTTACGCCGCCCTGCCAAGCACGGAGCACGACGACCGCTTTCGCAGTCGCGTAAGTCTTTCCTTGAACTGCCCGCTGCGCTGAATCGATGGCGCCTGCTCCAGGTATCCAGGCAACACCTGCACCTCGCTGTTTTCACCACTTTGACCGCCGCTGCCGACGGACACCACTGCATGTAGGGTGATCGTCACAGCTGCCCCCTCCGCGGCAAGCACTGGCGCCGACTGGGGCAAGATGTGTAGTGAGCTCCACGGGGACGCGCCACACGCGGTAACCCGGGGCGCTACGCTGGCCATCTCCGTGCCCGATACTTCCGACTCGCCGATGCTGTAGCGCACGTCTCTCTCAACGACGACGTGCACATCGACTATGGTAACCGGCGCATCTCGGATCTGCAAGAAGTTTGCGAAAGGCTAGCCGTGGTTGGCATCTTCAACTCGACGACCCGTGATCACCATGGACCTTGATGGAGCTCTGGATGGTGATCGTGTGCCCCACCAGTGGCGTTAGGCTTGGGGCTCCCTTAGCCTCTTCTCGCCGCGGTGGCCGAGAGAGAGACCCTAGTCAGTGACGCCCACACAACTCGCCATGCAAAGCCACGCGCTCGTAGGCCTCGGGCGGTTCGGCGCTCACTGCCACTGCCAATCTGGTAGGGAATGTGGTATGCGGTGGGACTCAAGATACGGCCACCCACACGAGGCAGCCACCCATTCGGTACCCGCCCTTCAGCTCCTCACCAGCGTGCGCACCGCACCGAAGGCGACGTTACGCTCCATGTAGCAGCGAGGGCCACAGCGACTAGGGACTGGGCGCGATCTTGGAAAGAGATGTAGGCGCCTGGATTGGTCAAGTGTGAGTGTGGACCTGGGCGCTGGCGGATGAAGGTGCTCATGTAGGTGAGGCAGTTGTCCCAGAGGACGTGCCAGAATGACCACTACCGGAGCAGTCTCCGGCTGAGGCGTACCACCAAAACGACGAACCTCAGCCTCCCAACTCACATCGCATTCCCTCATGAAGGCGATCGCGACACGGAGGTGACGCAGGGCGTTGTCCCACTCAAGTGCGCTATCGCAGTTAGGGTCAAAGTAGAGAGGACACGGGAGAGCCTACAGCGCCGTTGTGGGCATTGTAGCCGAGAAGCGGCAGCCAGAGGCTTTTTTTTTGTACATTGGGCTGCCAATCCACTCGCCCGCCGCTATCCGCGGTGTGTGCGGAGCGACGGAAAGGAGAGAAGTATCGCAGCAGGATCGGGAAGATAATGGGGATGATGATAGTGGTGGTGGTGGTGGTGGTGGGTGGTAGTAGGTAGCGGCGGGTCCGACGGCGACGACGGTGCCGCAGACGGTCCTGGGTGAGCGGCGCTGCCCGCAGCGTAGGACGCACATGGGATGTGGCGCGGAGGAACGATCCGTGCGTGTTGGCGTGTATGACGCGGGAAGCAAGGCACTAGGCGTCACCGCCCAGGCAGGGTTCGTCCTCTCTCCCTCTCACGGTACCGCGCGCACCGTCTACCGAGAATGCATATGCTGCCGCGTTGCAGTCGCCGACAGTGAAAGGGGAGCAGGCGGTCTCGGGCAGCTGAGAGGTCCCTCGCCAGCGCCCCCTCCTCTTCAAGCCCCAGCAATCCCCGCCCACCCCCCTCCCTCACATCTTTTTTCCTTACACTCTCTCACAGTTCTATTCCCCATTCCGGCCAACGTGCCAGGGGCGTGCATAAAAATGGCACCATATACACGGACGTACTACGACGCCGTGCATCGAAAGAGGCGGTATGAGAAGGCAGGAGGAACAGGGGGAGCAACATACAAGTAACAGAGGTGGGAGAGATGGAGAGGGAGAGAGAGAAACAGAGAAAGAAAATAGGGCGCGGCACGGGCCATTCCAGTCATTAATGGTAAAGAAGGGAAGGCGCAAGGAAGAAGGGTTCAAGGATCATCATAGGAAGCGTAGCCAGGCGCGCACGCGCATGAAGCGGGCCGCGGCTGAGTATGAGACGGTGTGGCTATGCGGGGTGCAGGGTTGGGGGTGAACCGGCGACGCGGGACACGCTCACTCGCTCGTACCGGGTTTTGGTGCCGCAGGGGCGTTGCGTTGCTTCGATGCCCCCACCGTCTCCATTCCAGGCGGTGGCACGGCGCTGCCGAGGGACCTCGGCGGTACGCCAACCTCGTCGGCGGCAAACGACTGCCGGGCCGAAGACACTGCCGTAGCTGCCGATGGCTCGCTTACGCGGTCGGTTCCACCGCTTCGGCCCTGGCTCGATTGCAACGCTTCAGGGGTGATGCTAACGACATGATACGGTGCACCCAGCATCGCCGAGCTGCGCCGCTGGGTGGTGAACATCCGCAGTTGGGAGCCCACAGCCCGAATAGGGATCCGAACGACGTCCTCCGAGGCTCTGCGAGGGACATTTGGTGTGCTCACAACCGAGCCATGCTCCACTGACCCCGCCTGCGTGTGGTCGAGGGTAGCGTTCGACGGCCGCTGAAGCCGCAGCGACCGCTCGAGTGAGTGCAGATCAAGGGAGAAGGTCATCACGTCCCCGCTGCGGGGCTCAGCGGAGGGTGTACCGCTCAGCGGCGAAGCGACGAGGTCTGTCCTAGCGGACATGGATTGAGCGACGGTGAATGGCATGGAAACCCAACCGTCGGCGAGGCTCAGCGTGTCCGTCACGTGGGACACATGGCGTTCGACCCCATTGGGGAGCACCTCCAGGTCGTTGAGTGGGGTGTCGCGTGGGGCACCGGTCGCGGTGCACCGTCTGTGCCCAAGCGGGTCACTTGACGCGTTCTCCACCGGTGTGCCGCGGCTAGGGGCATCAGCGGCTGCCACGTTCACCGCAGAATGAACGGCAACCATGTGCAGAGTGGGAGTCATGGTCTCCGTTAAACGAAGCGGCCCATCCCTATCTATCTGCAGCAGACTCATCACGTTCAGAGGTGCTGGCGGCGCGTTGGCGGCGGGCGTGACACGCTGCCGTTGGGCCTGGATGGTCAGCGGGGCCGGGGCGTCCTGTGCATCGTATCCGAGGGTGCTGCGGATCAGCTGGCGCAGGCTACTTTGGCTGGGGGCCGAGCGGTTCGGCTCACGGCTGTCCTGCCCGGAGGAACGCGGCGGTAGGTCGGGGAGGTCGAGCTCGGCCAGCGAGGTGCTTCGCGACGACTGGCTGGGGAGGCTGCCGGAGTCGGAGGATGATGTGGGGTGGTGGCGGTGTTGGGGATTACTCCTGGGGCTGTGGGTGCTGTCATTGGGCATCACGGCGTTGGAGTGCCGCTGACTCACCGTTGGGCTAGAGTCGACCATCGTTCGCGGCCGACTCGTCACGGACATCAGGAACGATGACATCATCAGCGTCAGCGGATTCCTTAGACGGCCACCACCACCACCACCACCGCCACCACCTCCGCCATGCGCGCGCGATGCATCGCTCCGTGCCGAATCCAAGTTCATTGGGTCCGCGTCGCTTCGCGTGAAGTGGTTCACACTGCGCTTAGGCGAAGCACCAGGAGAGCTAAAGCCGGTAGACTTCACGCTGACGTAGCTCAGATTGCGTGTCTTTGCCGAGCACCCCATCGGCGAGTGGTAGGACTGCGAGAGCTGCGGGGAGGATGCGATGCCGTAGGCACCCGCGGTGCCGTACAGGTACGCGGACGACACTCGCCGGAAGATGCGGAAGCTCTCTTTGACCGAGCCGCCTCCACCATGGAACGACTGCACTTTCTTGAACGCGTCAAAGTCGCCCAGGACGACGATGTCGGCGGCACCGTCGCCGAGCACCACGGGGTCGCGACTGACTCGCCGGCCGCCCGGTGGCCGTCGCTGCTCACTCTCGCTTGCACCCGTCAGTGAGTTATCATGTACATCTCCACTGCGGGTGGCATTGATGGAGCTGTTCTGCCGAGCTTGCGAGAAAATTTCCTCAGCTTTGCTTCGTGGGACGATCAAGTACCCGGTGACGACGTCGGGGAGGTCGGCTTCAATGATGTTCGGCTCCGCGTGGGGGTACCGTTGCAACGCCAGCTCCTCGTCGCGCATTTGGATCACGAGCCGCTGCTCACGGACGAGGCGGCGCCGCCGGTGCCGCAGCCACTGGGCGCGGTTTTCTTCGCTAAGGGCGCTGACCCGGTTCAGCTCTCGCTGTGTCAGGTTCTGCATGATGAGCTCCTCAATCCGAGCGTTGTTGCCTATCCCGTCTTCCGACTCCCGCACGAGCTGCTCCAGGCGCTGGTTGAACTCCTCTTCCGTCAGCACATCGCGGGGAGTCGCTTCTGACTCGTACGCCGCGTGACGAGAGCGATCATCCAGGCATGGGAGCGGGAGGTAGCCCCGGCGGTGCAGCACCACTACGAACAGGATTATGGCCGCGGCTGCGACCAAGAACGTGACCGAAACCATCAGCCCCTTCATGAGTGTCGACGACGAAAAGTCAGCCGTGTTACCCCTGGAAGTACTCTTCGGCGTCAGCGACGTCGCTGACGGAAACGTGGGCCACGGCATAACTCCTGTTCCGGTTGCGTGCATCGCAGATCTCCACAGGCCTAACAAGTCCATTCTCCACCTAGGAGCGGCGCGTGCGGAGGCCAGCGGTAGGGGGCGACCGAGTGTGCCAATGCAAATATATTCGCACCGTGCTTCCGACGACGCGCACCACAACTCGCGGTGCTCCAGCAATTCGCGGCTACCGCTGGGACAGGCGGGCTCGTTGGTGCGTCTGTGCGTGCGTGCGTGCGCGCTCGTCTGGCTGGGTGGAGTTGGAAAAGGAGGGAGGGGGAGATGGAGAGATGGATGAAAGTGACGCGATGTGACAGGTGCGTATACTGGCCAAGCCTCCGCACCAGATCGAGAGGTGAGACACCTCGGGAGCCACGCCACCCGCGCGTCGGAGGAGGTGCCTCAGCACGCTCGTGCAGGTGCGTCTGCTTTTGTTGGTGGGAAGGCTAGGGCGAGTGAAGGTACGCTACAGTGCGTGCTAGCCGGGTACCCCACGCTGGGCGTGAGCGGGACGGAGGTGAAGCAGGTTGGAGGTGGCATCACGACCGGGCTTACGCAGAGCCGCTGCAGCGCTACTGTGGCAGCGTTCTCTGTTTCCCACCCCTTCTCACTTCACGCCTGCCTGGAGGCGCATGCGACGGTACCACAGCGACGTACACAACCACAGGTACGTCACGGCAGTGATACTGGTAGGGGTGAGAGCGAGAAACGTGCTGGTAGCGATGGGGGAGGGGCAGGCGAATTGTCGGGTGCACGTGGTGCGGGATCGGGTGAACACGTGCGCTGCGTGCAAGCGGTCACTCGGTGAGTGCTACGCGCCCTTTCCCATCCTTTCCGTCGCTACGTGGTGCAGTGGGTCGTGCGGGGATGCGAACGAAGAGCGGAGTGGTTGGTGGG
>PGOM01000160.1:18120-28973 GCA_002921335.1 Paratrypanosoma confusum | reverse complement strand
TGCCCCCCCTCCCCGGTCCCTCGTCCCACTTGCCGGCCTCCTCTCGTGTCTGTCTCCCCTTGAATATCCTTACCACCTCTCTGTCGCTGGGAAGCGCCTACTCTTGAGCCGGTGCCTCGGCGGCACCCTCAGCCGCCGCCGGTGCCTCCTCCTTCAACGCGTCCTGCTCCGCGTGTGGCTCAGGAGCAGCATCGCCGGAAGCTGGAGCCTCTGCCGCCGCGGGGGGCTCTTGGGTGTCAGCAGCAGCCGCTACGGCCTCGGGCTCCGCCGCCGGTGCAGCTGCCTCCTCTGCGGCCTTCGGCTCCTCAACGTGGATCGGCTTCGCCTCCTCCGCCACGGGCGTCGCCACCGCCTCCTCCACTGCGTGCTTCTTTCCCTCCTCCTCGTGCTTCTTCTCTTCCTCCTCCACATGCTTCTTCTCCCCCTCCTCGTGCTTCTTCTCCTCCTCACTGGGCTTCTTCTTCTCCTCAGGCGCCTTCTTCGCATTGGGGCTTGCGTCCTTCTCCTTGCCCTTGCCGTCGTCGCGCATCTTCTTTTTCGCCTCGGCCTGCGCACGCTTCATCTCCTCAGTGAGCTCCACCTGGGTCTGCGCCGACTTCCACAGGAAGCCGGACACAACGCCCTCCATCACCATAGCCGTGGCCCCCGGCGCCAAACTGACCTGCAACACCACACGGCCATCCGATTCAGGGGTACTCGTAGCAGGTGGCAGGACCTTGATGTGCTCACCGTGGAAGTACGTCACGGTGATGTCGAACTGGGTACGGAGACTGTCATTGAAGAAGGTCCACTGGACCGGCTTGGAGCTGCATTGCGACTTTTCCACCTGAGCCGCAGCAGCGTCGTTGCCCTCGATTGGCTTCGGATGGGCAACCGCCTCAGCCGACCTCGTCTTCGGAGGAATACCGGTGACGTCAATCGGGGCGGCGAACAAGTAGCACGTATCCTTCTTGTTAGTGCCAACAAACGCGACTGACGTGGTGCCGTGAGTGGCATGGTTCGCCGGCAGCTTCGTCTCGTCCGGAACGTAGTGGGTGAAGGAGGTCTCCGTGGCCGCCGCCCCGTTGGTCTTGCCAACCATCTTCTTCACGCTGGAGACGCCGCCGCCCATGGTGATGACTTATTCAGCACGAGAGACCGAAAAGGCAATAGCGATCGAAGCTGTACTGGCAGAAGGCCTCTCTGCGTGATGGAGTGAAAAACAGCAAAAACAAAAGCGGTGAGACAATGTGGGAGCTCCAATGATATTCAAGAAATACCGGTGGCGCGCGGAGATCGAGAGGCGATTCTTGTGCGGGAAGCAGACGTGGGAAGTGGCGACCCCGTGGTACGTTGCAACGAATGCTCATACGTTCGCATGTATGCATGAGTACATGCGTGTGCGAATGGGAATGAATGTAGCGACGCGGGAAATAGAAAAGGAAGAGAGCGAGAAGGAGAAAGGGAAAGGAAGTCACGGCCAGGGAAAGGGAAAGCTTGGCAGCGCAGCATCGCAACAGGGAATGGTGATCCCCTCCATGGGGCCTCTGCGGCCACCCACGCGGCCCAGATGGCGACGCCCGCGGTCGGGGAGGTGCAGCGGGCGCCCACTTCGCCACTCACAGCTGCCCGGCTGCGTGTCTCACTGGTTGTCTGGGATCAAAGCACGGCGCACGACATCGCGCGGCACCGTAAGGAGTACCAAACCCTACCCCACCTCACCCCGCCCTCTCCCTCACTTCCCCATCTCAATCCCATCCTCCACACCGTACTGAACCTGGAATGGACTGAGCCTAGACCGGTGCGGTAACTGCCCGCGGACGTGGAGGTCTTTCCGTCACTTCGCCACGCACCTACCTCCTGCGTCGCCGTCAAGACCACCACCACAACCGTGTAGCCTCTCTACGGTGGAAGCTCTACATTCCCCACACGCACATCGCCGGTACGTGAGCTAACTGCTTTCTCTCTTTCTCTCTCTTGCGGCAGCACAGCACCCTGTGTTATCGCCACACACGATCGGGGGTTCGTCCACACCGTCGGAGCCACCGTCACGCACCACACGCTCATCGCCCGTCGCATCCTAGTACTCGAAGTAGTCGTCCCCATCGTCGTCATCCACAGGAATCGCCTCGTAGTGGGAGCGATAGCCGTTGTACTCCCCGTTCATGAACGGCTCGGTCGCGCCTGGTGGAACCACAACTTCGATCGTACATGCGCCGTTTTCCTCGTCGATTTCGACCAGCTCTGCGGAGCCCACTGGCTGAACCTGGCTCTCACGGCCGAAGGACACCGATACATTCATATACATGTCGGTGGTATCGTTGTAGAATGCCCATGTGTGGTAGCGGTTGTTGACAAGACGGAACAGAAGGCCGTTTTCCTCGTCGAAGCAGCGGTACACCACATCGGCCTGAAAGTCCTCGGCAGGCCCAGACAATAAAAATACCGAGTGCGCTGAATTGCTTCGAACAGGAAGCCTGGCGCTATTGCCAACGGACTCGCGACGGAACCGCTCGTTGTGCGGCCGCGGTGCTTTGTCAACGAACACAGAGCCACCCCTCACAGAGATAGAGTCTGGTCCGGAGCTCCCGTGCTGGGGATTTCTGAATTGATTGCCGCTAGAGGTTTGGCTCGCACCGTACGCGCTGCCGCGGTTGGCGCGGGGCATACTCCCACCACCACCGCAGTACTGTTGCGAAGTGCTGCGCTGACTCTCGCTACGGTTTGTGTGGCTCACCAAGCGGTTCACATCGCACGGGGCCACGCCTCGGCTACTACTGGGTACAAAGTAGGGGGAGCCACTAGCTACGCGGTATCGCTGATGCTGCGACCCCGGCAAACACGCCTCCTGTTGCGGAGGCAGGATGGGCACTTCTCGCGGTGCAGGCATCGCCATGGATGATTGTACGTGGTCCACGCCACCTGGATGCCTGGGCCGCGGTCCGAAATGGTGACCACTGACGCTGGACGCGCTCTGGGGCGTTCGAACCACCGTTGAGAGGTAGGATACTGGCGCACTTGGTCCAGCCAGCCCCACTTCACCGTTGTTGGCCGTGAGTTCCAGCTCCCCACAGGGGACCGTCGGGGGAGGCACTGGGGACTTTGTGGAGGGCACGCTCTCCACGTGGGTCGGAGGTGACGATGTGGCGGAGACCTCGCTCTCCACCGGTGCTTCACGGGCACTCGTCTTGTCGTCCAGGGCCATTCCATTGGAGAGGCCTCCTGAGGACTCCGCCACAGCTCCTGTGTTCGACTCAGTAGCTGGCAACGGGCTCACCAGTGACGGCGTTCCATCGGCGGCCTGCGAAGGGTTATCCCTCGCTGCCATGTCCCCCTGGGGAGGGGGGTTCCCCTTGGTTTTGCTTGTGTTGCACCCCATGTGCTATCTGCTGCCGTTCAGTTGAAAGGGTGTCTGTTGCAGGGGAGGTGATGCAGCGGATGGCCGTCGGTGTAGCGGATCAACAACCTCCCACAGCGCACTGGCGGGCTGTCAACACACAATGACCGGAGAGGAGAGTGAGAGGCAAGAAGACACAGCACTAAAAACTGCCGCCATCGTGACGCGGACGCGTAGGGCCCACGCAGGGTGAAGGGTGCGAGGACCACAAGGCATAGTCCAAGGCAGCAAAACCTCACGAAGCTCAGCGTAAGTATCCACCCCCGCCTCCAGCTCGACGGCGTGCAGTGGCAGGAGCCTGTCCGCCCATGGGAAGGTCGCGGATGAAGCCGCGGCATGCATACGAGCGGCGGCGATGACGAGCAAGGGGGGAAAGAGGAGCGTAGGTGAGAGGAACCGCTTCCCAGCTACTGCACGCGTGACTTGGCCTTCAGCACGATCACTCTGTTGCCGACTACAACCCCGCAGACTGCCTTCATGGGATGGAACTGCGCGAGGGAGAGCTGGTGGCGAACCCGAATAGTTCGCCCGCGTAGGTGTGGGTCAGGGACCTCGCGGCCTGCCACAAGCATCAGCGCGTCGGAAGATGCTGACAATGTCAACAGCTGCGGATGGTATGCGTGAACGTCGAGGAACCGCGTTGCTCGGACAACAGAGCTCATGCTGTGGGTAGCTGTGGCCCGAGCTACTCCAGTATCTCGCTCCAACTGCTGCGAATCGCGGGTGGCATACTGGTGGATGGGGAGCCTGGTGTAACGGTCGTCCCACACGAGTACCGCTCCCTCTGGGCCGTACCCCGCAGTAAGTGCGTGGGAAAATCGCCGGGAGAAGCTAGCGTGAAGGCACAGTATCTTTCCCCCCGGGGGGTGCGCCGCTGGGGCCGAGGAGCCCAGCGTGGCGGGGTCAGCCAACGCATGCGTAGCACAGCCAGTCCTTGTGTCGAAAAGGTACACCTTGCCAGCACCCACGGCAAAGCGATTCGGGTCGCAGGGGTGGGCTGTGAGTATCGTTGCCCCTGAGAGGCGTTCCACACGGCCGACACCGTCCGAAACCAGCTGCTCGCACTGCAGATCCCACGAGCTGATCGTTCCGTCGCCGCCTGTGACGTGGAGGTGCATGGCCGGAGTGTGGTATGCGGACAGGCACTCGTGGCTACTCATCGTTTGGTCCATTGTCATGGTCTCGAACGCGGTCACGCGGCTCACCTCGTCGTTGCTTGTGTAGCCAGAGAGAATTCCCACAGACCCAGTGCGCCGCACGTAGCACAGCAGCGGCCGGTAGGGAGCATCAATAATGTGCACGCCGCTGACCGTGCCGTGCCGGTATGGCGCGGTGGCTCCCATACTCGGTGTCCCACGCACGCTTGCGGAAGTCGTGAAGCTCGTGTACCGCCCCACGCTCGTTCCCGGGGTGTTGAAAGACCGCCATGATGCTTCGTCATCGTCCTCGTTCGTACCGGTGTCCCCTACATCGTCTTCCCACGCAAGGTTGCTGCTGTAGTAGAACTGCAGGTTGCCGCTTTCCGTGCCGCCAAACGATGTTCCACGGCGTACCACGTCCGTCAGGGAAAACTGAGCTACACTGCCTGCGGCCATCCGCCGCTTCTCCTTCAGCGACCAAACCTGAACGACATCGCGGTCCGTGACGGTGACAGCATGCTCAGCCGTCGGATGAAACGTCATCACGCGAACGTTACCATGGGTATCATGTGTTACGTCCTTTTCCAGCATCACTTCGAAGCGCGCGACGTTGTACCCGGGGCGCCGCTCAGGGTCGCACGGGTACAGCGGCTGTGCCTTACACTCTGTGGGCCGCCCGCCGCCTCCCCCTGTCTCCCGCACCGGCATGCTGTGACCCGCTGCGCGGGCCGAGGCCCCAGGGGCCTTCTCGCTAGCGGCTGCCCCCCCTATGGCCTTGGCGCTGCGGTACACCAGCATCGGAGAGGCACCGGGCTGCGTAGTCACCGTCGTCATGACCTCCTCCACATCCATGGCATCCTTCACCATGACAGAGGTGAGGCCACCGGAGGTGCCGCACATGCCTAACCCACGATCTGCCACTTCGGGCGTGAAAGCGGACGCCAGCTGTCCCCCGTGCCCCTCGGCACCTCCCCAGGATCCGTACTCATCCGCGGGACTTTCACTCGGAGCGCAACTGGAGGCGTTTTGAATGCACTCTGCTGCGGCAAGCAGGTAGTTGTGCAGCTCAATGTTCCTTTCCAGGTTCACCACATTCCTTGGGTCGTAGTCATCCTGTGGCACCAGCAGCAGATCGTCCAGGAACGCCAGTGTAGTGTACACGAAAACGGCGATGGAGCTGCGGTCGTCGTCCGAAACGACCCGTAGCGATACGTTCATTGCCACCCCCACGCCGCCCTCTCGGTCAACGTCAGCGGGGCCGTCTCTCGTGCCACGGGACCCCGAAAATCCTCCGCCAGCGGACTCGCGCAGATACCCCTTCGTCCCAGCAGCGGCTCTTCCCCGTCCGGACGAATCCTGCATCACGGCGGACGGGTCTGAAGCCTGGTTGGTACGGTTCTTTGCATGCTTTGATTTGAATATCGACGTGAAAAAACTCGTGATACCCGAAGACCGGGCGGGGTGGTCGTGGCTCGCCCCAACGTGCACCGGTCCGTGAGCTGTGCCACCCGAGGCGGTCGCGATAGCGTGGAATGCCTCCCACTCACCCAGAGACACCAGCTCGCTAAGCTCGAGCGCTTTCGCCGAGTGAGCACTCACCTCCGGACAAACATCGCAGGTGCCATCACGGAGCAGCCACAGCACCGCCGCGACGCCACGAATCGCCACGTCGACCACCGTCGAGAGGCCGTCGTCGCCACCACGCCAGGGGCGCCGGGAATCGAAGTGTTCCGTACCGCCATTGATGAGAAGCGATGGCACAGACACTGAGCATGGCGGTGTCTCGGTCTCGTGTGGCGAGCTATCATGGTCTACGTCTATCCCACCAGCGTCACCGTCGCTCCTTACCTCCCACCCATAGGGCGTCTGGCCATCGGCCACAGAACCCGCCGTACACGCTGCATTGGCACTACACGGCGGAGGACTATTCGTGAGCTGCCTCGACACACGAACTTTCCCCGCAGCTTTCTTGATTTCCTCCTTGTTTAATATCGGCCTGAGGAGGTGCATTACGTATGTCAGTGAAACACACATCAGACCAATTATTTCAAGTCTCACCTCCGTGTTCGCCTCCCGCGGTGGCACAAGGGCGAGGCGCACAACCACCTCGAAGTAAGCCTGCGTGACATCGCGCGGAACACCGCGACTGGAAAGCACCACAGCGAACGCCTTCACAGCCGCAGCACGCACAGCTGGCTGCGTGGCCTCCAGCATGTGGCACAAGGCGCCAAGCGCGCGCATCAGGGGTTCGTTGGAACTGTCCGGGGGGCTGGTATCATTTTCTCGATCTGCGCCAGCTGGCATAGAGGAGTCGCAGCCCCCAGTACCTTCAGGGTCGGTGCACGGCGAATCGGTGGGCGGAGTCCACCGGTAGATCAGCGTGCACAGCAGCGCTGCCAGGACCACCTGCAGTTGTGCAGTGGTCGTCGAATTCGAAACCAAGAAGCACATCGCCGAGAGAGAAGCACCCTCTTCACCCGATCCTCGCTCACTCAAAGCTGCTCTCTCAACTCCCTGCGGCCCAGAGTGGCCGAGGCCATCCGCCGGTTGCCTTGCTGGAACTCGCGGCCCGCATCCGCATGAAGCCGCCAGTAGCGCGCAGCAAATGGCCACAGTGTCCAAGTCGTGGCACCTCGCTTTGGCTCCATCATCCGCCATGGATAGCAGAATCAGAATGGATGCAGCGAGAATCCGCTGACCGGACGCGGTGCAATACTCCCCAAGCACGGTACGCTGCCACGAACCCTTGGAGGCCCCGTCAGCGGAGACACTGTCGGCAGTGTCACCGGCCCCAGTACGGGCGGCCACTTCCACGGGGGATCGAAGCACGTCGACACATGCTGCAAGCACCGTGTTTCGCTGCTCTTCCGTACCGACGAGCTCGGGATCAGCGTACACCGCCTTTGCATAGATAAAAAGTAGCGACGGCAATAAATAGCGCAGGTCCTTGCGCGACCAGAAATGAATGAGCGCCATGCTGAATAGGTTCACCTCGGCGCACTGAGAAACAGCGGGGGCACCCACATCCACGAAGCGGCACGTGAGCTGCGTCGCTAGGTCGCGGTGCGCCACCACCAGAAGGCCCTGCAAGAGAATCGGCAGCCTCTCAATTAGGGGGAATGTGGACGGGCTCGAGTACTGGACGAGGGAACCGAGCTCATAGTAAAGGCGTGAGCCTGAGGTACCGCCCGCAAGCAACCGGAGCGTGGGGCGGGAAGAGTAGTTATCACTCTCCCTCCAATCACCACCACAAACTCCCGCACTGCCGACAACACCACCACCGCCACCAGCACCGCCGCCGCCCGCCTGTCGCTTGCCAGCAGGAGCCCTCTGCCGCCGCACAAGCGCCTGCTCATGGCCACCATGGCGGCCCCAGCGAATAAAGCTCTGCTCCGTGATACACTCGATCTTCGCCGCGAGCCCCTGTAGCTCCTCGTCGATGAAGGGTGGGATGTACAGCGGTGCCCCAACCCCAGCCCTCTTTCCCGCCACGTGCGTCATCTCACCGACAAGAGCACCTGGACGAGCATCCATCCCGCCAGTTCCCTCCGCCGCGGCGCCACTTTCGTGGCGAGCCTGACGATAGTGGAGTGCCAGAGAGTACTCCGCATTTCCCGCCGCCAACGCTGATGTAATCTTCCACGACGCCGTGTCGGCGTCCAGCCATTCACGGAACTCCGACGCCGACAGCCGTGCAGAGGGAAGTGGTCGGTATGCCCGAAGCAAGGATACAACCACACGGTTGAGGTAGTTGTCAAAGGTGTCCCAGAGCGGACTGTGTGAAGTCGGCGGCAGTGGAGGGTATACAGGGACAAATACACCAAGCGCGGTAGCAATACGCTCCGCCAACAGATAACCGCGAAAAAGGGGACTGACCACGACATCCTCGCGAAAGAGCTTTGCAAACAGTGCCTGGGGGTACGACGACCACGCAATGCACTCAGCAACCGTTGTGAACACCCACTGGAGCTGTCCCAGTGGTGTTTTCTTGTCGTCTAGAGCCCCGGGAACGACGTGAAGTACGAGGGGTTGGATGTCTACCAGCGCAGCGCAGTTGGCGATGAACCAGAGAATGGAGGTCCTAGCCGGAGATGTCAGACAACTTGTCAGCAGATCGGATGGCAGCTTGTGGTGCAGCGGCGCCGCCTCATTCTCGCTACACGCCCCGATAAAATAGAAATCTTTCCGAGTCGCCATTCTCAGGGATCCTCCAGGACGCGATAGAAGTGGATGTTGGGTCGTGGATGGCGCTGGAGGCGGCTGTGACTGCGACTGATGGTGCTGATGCTGGTGCTGCTGTGGCAAATATGGCGGCGGCTGTTGCTGTTGCTGTTGCTGTTGTTGTTGTTGCTGCTGGTGCTGGTGTTGCTGTTGCTGCTGCTGCACGCGAAAGAGCGACGTGCTTCCAAGCGTTGGTGATGCGGCCACTGAGGTGAGCGAGCTGGCCTCGCCACTCGGGGGACATCGGCCGGTGTCCACTAGCGGGACGCCGTGGGTTGGCTTCAGCATCCCCTCCCTGCGCGATCCTGTGGAATGAGAGCTGGCATCCGTCACCTCATCCAGCGTGGCAGTGCTGTACGGGCGCACCGACTTGAACCGGTGGTGACTGAATTGCTGCTGTTGCTGGTCCTCCTCCCGCTTCCACAAATCAAGGAAACCCGCAAGGATGATCCCCGCGTTTGGGCAGTCAGCAATGAAAACAAGAGGCACCCCGACACGGGTGCAGAAGCTATCCAATGAGTATTTCGTCACCTCCCCCACACCGTTGAATAGGTAAATCGAGCCGTGGCGCAGTCGGGGCATGCCGTGGGCATAGTAGTGAAAGATAACCTTGTTCGTCCCACTGGCGCCTCCGGCATGTTCACGGCACTTGCTCAATGCCGTCGCCACCTCCTCCACGCGAGGGTTCGCGCACAAGTCCACGCGCAGCTGCCGACGAGACAGCGTCGCGTACTGCTGTTGCAGCTTCGTTGCGAGGCCCCCAACGATGCTCTGCTCATCCCCTGGCTGCGAGGCGGGAGTGCTCCACATGTACACTTTGGGATTACTCCAGTCGCCGGCGTCGTCTGCGTCTCGACTGGCAGACCTCTCTGCGCCATCCCCTTCATCCTTCGTCCACTGCTCCCGGGGTACGCACACGCAGAGGCACAGAGATGATGTGGTGGAGACCTTGCTTGTCACCCGACCTGCAATGGCGCGGGGTCGGTACTGGGTGCCACGTTGCAGCTCCTCTCCGCCCCACCTTTCAAAATGTGTCGTCTGATGGTACCAGCTCTCCTGAACCTGCCTCTTCCAACGGTGCACTTCCCCTTCCAGCACTACCTTGTCTGACAGGCAGCGAAGCGCTGGCATGGGGTGGGCGCCGCTTTGAACACCCTGCTCCCCAATTTCTCCATCCTCGCTCGGGTCCGGTACGGAGTCCGATTGTCCCTCGGCACTCGCTACTGGTTGAGCCATTGCCGTCGCCACCACCCACTACGCGTCTGACGGCGCAACGACAGAGTGAAGCGGCGGGGTAACGCAACACAGTGTGCGCAAGGGCACAACTACTGAGTCGTGCGACGGCCGAAGTAGAAAGGTGCGAAGTAGGGTGATCCGTGAAGCGAAACGCGGTATGGAACGCGGCTAAGCCGCACATATACACACACACACACACAAACACAAACACGCTAGAGCGGTGTGTTGGCGCACGATAAGTTCGCCCAGGGCCCTTGCATAGCGTTCGAAGTGAGGACCAGCAGCGTCCGTCTCTCGGCCGTTAGCTGCTCGTCGAGCCGGGTCACCGCGAGCTCTAAGTGAGCCCAAGAGGCTGTCAGCGTGTGTATACTCCCGTGTGTGCGCATGCATTTTTTTGGCGGGTTAGAGAAAGAGGAGTAGAGGCAGCGGTGGTCTAATGCGCCTCAACACGAAGTCAGCCACATAGTCACCCGCGGTGCGGCGCCCCCATACGCTCCTACGCCACAACCGCCTCCACCACCACAAGCACTGCGGACCAGGAGCATGTGCAGCAGTTATCACACCCACACCGCCACTTTTCGCCAGAGTTGGTTGGATCGTTGCCACTCACAGCGCATGCGCCGCAAGGCACAGATTCCGCCCCCCTAAAAACGGAGTGGGCGGTAGCCATGCGCAGCCCCGCCCGCCTAGACAATGATAGCAAGAGGAGATGGGGAAGGGGTGAAGGGGGTGAAGAAGAGGGGCGGAAGAGGGGTATGCACGAGAAGGGAGAAGGGAGGCACGCAAGCACTGCGGACCAGAAGCACAGCAACCAACCCGGAGGAGGCACAGAGTGCGCGAAAGCGTTGATGTGGCTCATCCTTCTGGGAGGGGGGGGGGGG
>PGOM01000156.1:16024-27254 GCA_002921335.1 Paratrypanosoma confusum | reverse complement strand
CCGGCGGCGACGACGCGGGCCCCCGTGCACTACGGCGGAGGCTCTCCCCCTCAGCTGACCGTTGCACCTCCATCAGCGCGTACCTTGGAAACGGAAAGCTTTCCGCACATGTGGCGTTGGGCCGCTCTCTCCACCTCCTTCCCACCCGCAGCTCTCTCACGCCGTACCTTGTTGGCAGCGTAGTAGAGCTCAAACGTCGCCCCCTCCCCTCTCTCGGACGCCCGCGCCGTACTTGCGATGAGGGCGAAAAGCCGCTCGATGCGCTCCTCTGGGGTGACATCAACAACTGCCGCTGCCGCTGTGGTCGCCGCCTCTTCCAGCTCGGCGACCGCTGGCATCTCGGCAAGCCAACTGGATGGCGATATTTTCACCGGCTGGCTTAAGGACACCGGGGAGAAAAATACGTACGAGTCGCGTAAGACATTTCACGACATGGTTGTGGCTGGGCTCCGCCCGCGCGAGGTGTCCCTTCGGAAGGGACGTATAGGTCCCTGCACTGCCAACGCCCTCGCCGTTGCGCTAACGCACTCCTCCATCACGGTGTTGGACCTCTACCACAACGTACTGCGAGACTTGGGCTGCGAGGTCATAGCGCATCTGCTGCGCGACTTGCCGAGTCTGCTGGTTTTGAACCTCGGTGGCAATGACATCGGCTACGCAGGGGCCGCGGCACTGGGACAGTCGATCAAAGCGCACAAGCGCCTGCAGACGCTGGTCTTGGGAACGCGCAAGAAGGACACCTTCCTGAACTACATCGATGGGCGTGCAGCGGTGGCTCTGTTAGAGGGATGCGCGGAGAGCAAAACGTTGAAAACCATCAATTTGAGCCGCAACCCCATTGGGGAGGGGGGTACCTCCCGCGTGCGTGCGTTTGACGCCCTGTGTGAGCTTGTTAGCAGCTCATCCGCTCTGACCACGCTCGAGCTGCGTAGTACAGGCATGACGTCGTCCACCGCGCTCCGGCTCCTCACCGCCGCGGTCAACACCAGTGGGGTGTACACGCTGGATTTCTCGGACAATGGGCTACCGGCCGCCGTGGGCGTCGCCGTGGGCTCCGCCATCTCATCTGGGAGATCCAGCGTCGCCTCGGGGACCATCCAGTCGGTCGTGCTGGACGACAACCCGGGGATCGGCTCCCTCGGCGCCCACGCGGTGTTTACTGCCATTGCCACGGATCACTACCTCACCACTCTGTCCATGGAGAGCTGTGGGGTCGATGATGACGCACTTCTCACACTGTGCGCCGCACTGGCCAGCAACACCTCACTGGAGCGTCTCAATCTGCGTGGAAATCGCTTCACGGAAACGGGGGCGGTGGAGCTGTGCCGCTCGGTAAGCCAACATCCAGCGCTGCAGCGACTAGCCATTGGCCGAAACCGTCTGGGGAACGAAAGCGTCTGTGCACTCGCATCGATGCTCGAGGTGAACGACACCCTGACGGCGCTGGATGTGAGAGACGGGTGGTTTGGCGACCGCGCCATCGTAGCGCTTGGCATCGCCTTAGCCGTCAATAGGACTCTAACGACCCTGCGGCTGGGGGACAACCACATCAGCGACGACGGGGCAAGCGCCTTTAGTGCCTTCATGAAGAACAACAAAGTGATCACTGCGTGCGACATCAGTGGTAACAACGTCAGCCACAAGACGGTGCGAGCGGTGGAGGACGTTGTGCGCCGCAACCAGAAGATGAAGGAGAATGAGGAGCCAGATGCCCTCCGTCAGGAGGTCGTGAAGCTGCACTATCAGATGTACAAGCTCGAGGAGGCGAAGGTGGAGCTGGAGAGCCAACGACAGAAAAAGGTCGAGCTCGAGAAGGCGGCGGAGCAGTTCGAGCTGCAATTCCGGCGTGAGGAGACCGACTTCAAAAAGCGCGAGAAGGACCTCAGCGAGCAGTGCCAGGCGCAGATTGTGCAGCGCGAGCAGTACGAGCAGCAAACGGAAAAGCTGAATGCGATGCTTCTAGAGCAGACGAAGGCGTTGTCAGATGAAATAGTCAATGCAGAGAAAAAACATGCGGAGGAGGTCAAAGAGCGTCAGCTGGCGGAGGAGGAATACCGGCGAGTGAAGCAGCTCCTAGACGGGCTTCCTGAGGAGGAGGTGCGGCTTGCCCAGGATCTACGCTCCCAGCTTCAGAGCAGCAGCAGCGCGGAGATTGCCAACTGGGCCGCTCAAGCCCGGGAGGCACGCAGTCAGCTGGAGGAGATGCAGCGGACCATCCAGGACCTCGAGGCACAGGTGCAGGCGAAGGCCTCCGCCACAGGGAGCGCGGCAGCCTCGTCGAAACGGAAGAGCAAGAGGTGATGGCGGTGGGCGCGCATGGCCCCATCACCCCGGACCACCCTCCGCCGCCCCTCATACGCATCCAGGTGCGGATGAGCCGCCCCATGTACAGCACAAAGAGCTTTCTCCCCTTTACCCCTTACACGGTGTGTCTGCCCTGCTACGTGCGTGCCGTGGAGAGCAGCTCTTCCCCCTTCCCCCATCCCCCCTCGTCCACCTTCTCCTCGTGCTGGGCTCGAGGCAGTTTTTGGCGCTTGGGAGGGTGGCGAGGCACCGGCATGTGGAGGGGGGTGATGGGCGGGCTGGGATCTGCTCGCCGCGCTGTGGCCACGTTTGCCGCTGCGTCACAACCTCGCTGCACCTGCCATTCAATGGCACCGAGGGACTCCCCGGAGGGCTACCGGCGTCCTTGCTGGCACACTCGAGCGCCACACACAGGTGCCATCTCACCGAGGGGCTAGCGTGCACGGTTGTAGCGCTTTTGCACCGGGTACCTGAAGCTATCATTACACCAGCCGACGCTAAGCAAGCTTGCTGCGGTACGACTGGCCGTGGCACGGGCAGGGGGTCCTCTTTTCTTCGTTAAGCTGCGGATGGCAACCGCATCGCCCGGGGATAGAGAGCAGCTGCAGGGATCAAGTGGCTCGGGGCTTGACTCCCCTTCCAGTAGCAACGCCACCCCTTTCCGCGCTGTGGCGCAGGAGGGTGATGTCCCGTCGGGGAGTCGGACGGTGGCATACTCTTCGGCAGAATCTTCATATTACCCGCCCTCACAGCCTTTCCTTACGTCCGGGGAGCTGGCGCGATCAGTCCCAGTAGATGGCGTGGTAAGCGAGCAGGAGACCGTGGGGGACCACCGTGGGGTGGCCCTTCAGCAGCCGGGCCCATCCGCTCCCCCACCACTTCCCCAGAGGCTACGACAGACCGAGCGCGGTGATAGCGGGGCAATGTTTCCGAGCCGCAGCCTGAACGAGCTGCGTGGCGATGCCGATCAGTCTGCGACGACTTTTCACCTTGCGGTATTTCCTGGGGGGTCGCGCGAGCAGGCCATTCGCAATGGGTTTGCCGATTCGTTTACTGAGCGTGCCGCGTTGCGGGATAGCATTGCCCATGGCTTGCAGGCGACGACTGCGGTCCAGCGCTATCTTCGCCACCAGTCCCCCGGTAGCAGCTTGGCGGCGTCCTCGCCGTTTCTTAGTGATGTAGTCCAGCAGCAGCGGGGCATGAGTAGCGGCACTGCGCGGCACGGGCCACAGCTTGCGAGGCGGTCGCCTTCACCAGAGGATTCCCAAGCGGGGTGGGGGAGAGAGGCAGCGCCGCTGGAAGGCTCGCCCGCGCCTTGGTCCGGTGGGGCGACGCAGCGGCCTCTGCGTGCCACCCCATCACCTGTCCTGCCCCAGGTGACGCAGCTCGTATACGACAGCGCCATTCTCAGCGCTGCGCCATCGACTCCTTCCCTTCTGCAGGTGCCGCTCGGCGCCAACCGACAGTCTGAAGACGACCTTGTGTACTCCTCTAGCCGCGCACCTAGTCAAGGACACTGCGCCTTTTTCACGCCACTGGTTGCTAGCTCCGCCTTCTCCGACGTGACCCTGGTTACGTTCGACAAGACGTACATTCCCGCACACAAATGTATTCTCTCTGCGGTGTCGCCCATGTTCCGTACCATGTTCTTGTCGAAGTGTCACTTCGTCGAGAACACTGCACCGCAGGTGCACATCCCGTTTACCACCAGCACGTTCCAGCCCGTCCTTCACTTTATCTACACCGGTGAGCTGCCGGTGGTTCCCGATGCAGTTGAGCTGCTGAGCGCTGCTAACTATTTCACGCTAGACACGCTGAAGGCCGTCGCAACACAGCTGCTCAAGTCGCAGACCAACAGGGGGAACTGCTTCTTCCATCTCAGTGTTGCACTTGAGTACATGTGCGCGCCGTTGCGCGACCACTGTGTATCACTACTGCGTCAGCTAAATATGAACGTGCTCCGGTCGAGGCGCTGGTGTCGCCTCCCCCTCGACGTCGCACTGTTGCTGATGCAAGAGACAGTTATTGAAGGGGAGCTAATGATTCTTCATCGCTGCTACGACTGGTGCCTGTACAATTCGCTCAGGAAGTACCGAGAGCGGGAGGCCTCGTCGAGGGAGTCTGCGTCTCACACCGGTACGACGCGGTCAGGCTCTGTGGAAGACGCGCCCGGTGCAAGCGATGAGGCGGTGCGCGACTCGAAAGGGGAAAGGGAGCCGTGCGGGAGTGCACCCGCAAAGTATGCGAGCTGCAGCGACATTTCCCCCACTCTCTGTAAGGAGGTTGAGCTGACGCCGCCGCTGCCTGCGGACTTCTCCGTGAGACAAGTGGGGCTCAGCAAGCGGTGCGCCAGCGATGCCGACGTGGCTACCGGGAGCGTACCACCGCCCACGAGCTCGTCGACGGTGCCGCAGACTCCAACCCACTTGGACGGCGCACCGCTCCCGCGACACCTTGTGATAGCGGATGCCAGGGAAGGCGGCGATGCCCCCCCCTTCCTCGTTACCCCATGTACCCTGCGGGAGGAGCTGGAGCTCTCCTCTGAGGATGAGGACCACTTCCCCGGAAACGGCCCATCTCGCCAGCTGTCCCCGCTGTCGCAGCGCCGCGTCAACAGCGGTGGTGATGCTGGGGCAGCACGGGCCTCATTACCCCCACACGGCAGCAGCGCTACCACCGTCACGGGTGGAGACGAGCCAGTCGCCGCGGAGCGGCAGACGCTGAGGGGATCCACGGGGGGTGGGCCGCAACGGTGCCCCAAGCTGAGCTTCCACCCTCCCCCACCCCTCACTTCTTCCATGGCGAGCGAGGCGATGGACTTGGAGGAGGCACGGTCGAACCCTGAGGTGGTAGAGCTGGCACGCGAGACACTTCTCCACTTCATTCCGATGATCGACTTCGGTGCCATGACGGCGGAGGAAATCCGGGAGGTGGAGGAGGAGAACTGTGTGCCTCTCTCGTATCTCTACGAAGTGTTCAAGTCCAAGAGTCTGGGGTTGCCGTCGCGCTACAACGCCCGCAAGGGCGGCATTGTGCTACAGTGGGAGATGACAGCCTCCGTGGATGTGGAGGTGCGCAACAACCACGTGGCCAAGCGGACAGCGGACTACGCCCCGGTGACGATTTGCGCCATCAATCGCTTTACGATTGGCTCCCACTACTGGACGGTGCACATCCTCGACTTGCACAGCCCGCACGACTGCTTCGTAGGCGTGACGAACCGGTCGATGCAGGTCAGCTACCTCTACGAGCCATGCTGCCTCTCCGTCCACGCCCCCCCTGGAACCGATGTGACGGTGGAGCCCGGGCCGCACCGCTCGCCTGTGCTATCTGCGGAGAACAGCGGTATCATCGGGATTTTGCTCGACTACTCGCACAACTGCATCTGCTGGTACAACCACGTGTCGCAGGAGCTCCTCGCAACGGCGAGGCCGTCTCAGTCCCACCGCGCCGCAAGCGAGGAGACTGGCGTGGCTCCAGGGTCACGAGGTCGACGTGACGTGGACCCCAGTAGACGAAGGAGCCTGGCGCATCTCCCCCTCCCGCTGTACCCCAGTGCTGTGCTGCATCACAAATCCAACGGGGGTGTGGTACTAGCGGAGACCACGTCGTTTCTTGGGGATCCGAATGCTGGGGAAGTATCGCTGAGGCTTCTGGTGAAGGAAAGTCGGATGTCACCCTCCAAGTGGAGTGCTGCCGCCAGTCGCAACCGAATGACCATGAATGCCGCATAATTAGGCAGTCCCGCTCGGTCGCTTCTACCCCTTTCTTTCCCCGTCCGCCCGTCCCCTGCTTGGTGCGCGATGCAGATGCACGTTGCTCGCTCTCATAGCCTCCTTCACGCGACGATACGTGTCACTGCTCGCCCCCATATTTGTCTATTTTGTTGTTATTTGCTTTTCTGCTTGCTGCTCGGATGTATCATCGGTAGTGACGCCGACTTCAAAGACGCTGCCACACCTCACCATCCTGTGGCCTACTCCGCACTCACCTGCTGTTTCGACGCGACCATCCTCGTAGGGCTCTTTCCTTTCCTCCCCCCTCTCCCTTCCAATCCAACCGACCGATCTCACCTGTGTGAGCCGCCAAGGCTGGCACTTGCATGCAGCATACACCGGGGGAGGGGGGATGAGACATGCGCGGGGAGGGGGGCCATTGTGGTCCTTCCCCACCACCCCCCTGCTTTTCCAACTCTATCAGCCTGCCCTCTCTCTCTCTCTCTCCCCTAGCTCTTGCGATTCGCTGCGTTTGGGTTCGGGTCGTCTCCTTCCTCATCCCTCCGCGGAAGGGGAACAAGAGGGGGAAGTGGATGCGTGGAGCGGTAGCGTTTCCGCATTTGTAGTCGACTACCACTACTGCTGTTGCTATTGCTGCAGGTAGAGGGCTCACTTTTTCTGCCCCTCTCCATGGCTCACTCGACGTCGTCTGTTGTTTTTTTTGGTTTGTGGATGCATGTACGGCGATACTGTGCTAGTGAGTGCATGTGCATGTGCTAGAGGGAGTGGTGGTGGGGGAGGGAATGAGTATGTGGAAGGGATTGGGCGGGGTGACGCGGCTGCGAGATAGTTGTGTGTGTGGTGGTGGCGGCGGCCTGGGCCGCCGGTGCCCCCCGCGTCTCTGGACCCCATCCGGTGCCACGGTTGCGCGAGTCGCCGCAACCCCATTCAGTGTCCTCACCTTTCCCCCCTCCTGCAATAGCGCCACATCCTGCGCGGGAAGGGAGGAGCGGAGGGGGTACACGGACCGAAGCCTCAGTGGGTGGCCTGCGCGTGGGGAGCAGTGGAAGTGGGATCAGGTAGTTTTCACCCTGCAATTCCTCATTTTGATGTCGGAGGATGATGACGACGGGTTTGTACCGCGGCGGTTGGATGTGACAGACAAGGCCATAGCGGACGTGGGCATGGGGCCCATCCAGTTTGATGCGGAAGACACGACCGTGCCTACCCATGATCGCCCACGGTGTGTGATGGTGGCTCTTGATCACGTGCTTGCCGCGACGCGGCAGTTACCCCTGGTGGACGCGGTCGCCTCCCCAGGCCGCGAGGGTCATTGCGGCGACGGGGCGTGGCGCAGTCCCGCGATCGTCATGCGCTTCCCTCATCCGCAGCATGGGGAGCCAGCGCTGTTTCTATACAACGCCGCCGCCCGCGGCGCGGCGAGAGAGGGACCGCGCGCGTCACCTCCTTCTCCACCCCCCGAGGCCGTTCTGTTTGAGCTACAGTGGCAGGAGGCTCCGAGTGGGTACGCGCAGACGTGGTTTATCGACAACGCCGTCGAACCGGACCGCCTTCTTGCGATCGCGACACCGTTTGACATCACCTTTCTCGCCCTCCTTACCGTCTCAACCCATCCGATGCGGGATAAATTTCTCAGCTTCAGCGACCTGCTCTTCTACGGCGGCTCCCACTCCGACCTTCGGAACCCCGAAGCCTCGGTCGCAGTCATTGACTGGCAAAGGGCCTTGAGCGACGTACGGAATAGCGTACACGAGAGCACCGGTGTGCGAGCGCAGGTCATGATACCCCATAGCCGCGGCAGCGGAGGTGAGGCCGAGACCGAGATGGCGACCGACTTCACTAAGCCGCTTCTGGATGCTCTTGCCCGCTGCCTTCCATCCATTTGTGACGTCCGGGAAATCACGGGGGATGGAAGCACTGACGGTGTGCCGAGCGTGCTGCAGTACTACCGGTTCTCGGAGGAAAAACTCGTGGAGTGGGTCAACCGCAAGGTGGACCGGCTGGTGGCATCGCACAGCCTGCAGGATCTACTGATGACGACAAACGTCTCCCGGTCCATGGCGCTGAGCGTGGTGCTGGAATACCTTCCTCGGTCGCTACACGCGCTTGTGATACACCGCTGCGGCGGAGGCGAGGCCCAAGTCACTGAAGGCTTTTCCGTTGTCACCTCTTACGGGGGCACGCGCGGTGACGTGCATGGGGGTGCGGGTGGTAGATACTCCCTCGCAGCGGAGGCGAGGAAAGTACGCCCGGCGCTTAAGTCTGCCAGCGTGAGGCGGCTGGAGAAGGCCGGCCGGCCGAAGGGTACCCCTACGCTTATGGCAATGTTTGCCGCCAAGCCTAAGCCAAATGGTGGTGAGGGTGGCTCCGCGGCACCAGGCCAGTAGCAGGAGGCAGCGCAGCTCCGCACCCCGCCCGCTGCCACCCCTACTTCCGCTGCCGCTGCCAAAGCAACGGGGCAACGACAGCTGGACTCGCCGCAGTAATGACATCTCTGAAAACCGCGCCTCTTTCCACACTCGATGTGCGGACATGCGGGAGCACATGCAGTGGGCGGGATCGCGTTGGCGGCTAAGAATGGAGGGGATGCGAAGAGTGGAATCGAGGAGGCCCCCACTCCTCTTTTTTTTTTTTGATGCCGGTAGCCAAGTGTCGCGGCGATTGCAAGCCAGACTCACAGCCACATCACCGCCACTTTCGAGGCGCGGCACTGTGACGTCGCCCCCGTGGATCAGGTGGACACTCGTGGAGCTTCGTTCGTTACCTCCCCTACCCCCTTCCCCCCATAACTACATAAGTATCTACATGTGCAAATGCACATTCACATGCACACACATTTGTGTACGTTGCTTCCTCCGCTGTGACACGCAAGCTTCCCTAGAGCGACGGGAGAGACGTGCACCCAATGCTTCGTGTCACCCCAACCAAGTTTCTGCGGTCCACGTCGGTGCTGCGCGTCTGGGCCGCCGATGAAAATGACGCGAACGCCCCGGCTACGACCTTCAAAAATGTGAAGCCCGGCCTGCTGCTGCGACTGTGGCGACAGATTCGCCACCGCTCGTGGATGGCGTACACGTGGGATGAGGAGTGGCAAAGCCCTGGCCAGGAGGGCTACTTGCACCAGCAACGCCTAGAGCAGGTGTGCTTTGCACCCCTCTCGGCGTATGGTATGGTGCCTGGTAGCTACAGCGATCCGCTGCTGTACAACACGAAGAACACGTCCCCCTTTCGGTGGCATGTAGCAAACACCGCCTCGGATATTGTGGGCCACTGGTACATGGAGGCCGATGAAATCTTTCGCATTAAGGACTGGCAGCCGAAGAACCCGGACGACCCCACTGAAATGTTTCCGCGCCCGCCGCAGCAGATCCTGAAGTGGGACGAGAGTGTCGATGAGCATGGGAACCGTACATTTCGGTACAAATACCGCTACGACTTCATGGGCCCTACGGGGATGTGGGAGGCCTATCCGCGCTACCCTTTCTCCCACTTGTACCTCAATGGGCAGGACCACCACGGGCGTGCCGAGGGCTACGGATTCAAGCAGGGCCATCTGCTCCGTTGCGACGAGGAGGAGGAGGAGGTTCTGCGGCGCATTATGGAGGAGGAGGACAAGGAGTGGGAGATGGTGAAGCGAACGGAGGTCGTGCAGGAGCCGTGGTCGTATCCGGGTAAGATTCGCCCAGAGGACTTCAAGGGTGCCGTTGAGCGCGCCAAGGCCCGCTTTCGCGAGCAAGTCAAGCACGGTAAGGAGACCGATCCTAGTGAGGACCCCGAGTACGACCTTGTACAGGCGGGTGAGTTTGTGGAGCCACGCGACGGGCCCCGCGCTGAGTGGCGCCACCTGTGGTCGTCGAACCGTCCGAACGGTGAGAGCTTGCCGTACCAGGTCACGTTTAACGATGGCATCCGCTTCGAGGACAACGAGAACAAGCCCCCCGAGCATCCCCAGAGCCACTACGAGACGAAGCCAAAGGAGGCGCCGTACAAGCGCTTTGAGGAGGAGGATACGAGGTACTGCCACGAAATGGAGAAGAAGCACCAGGAGGCACTGGACGGGTCCTTCCGGCAGAGCATGGAGGAGCACCGGAAGCGCTTCGGCGAGACCACCATTGCCCGCGAGGGGATGGAGGACTACAACCGAAGCAGGGGCATCAGCAGTAGCACCAGTCCCAACGCTAATCCTCCTGGACCTAGTGGTGGCGCGGCGAAGTAGTCGGCAACTCGGTGGCCCGGCAGATCATTGCGTTGCACGACCGTGGGCTTGGCCGCACCATTGCGTCCCACCTCTCGCTCCATCCTGTGGAGGCGTGCGTATCTTCACCGAGAGACCTCGACGGGGCCATGAGGGCCGAGGGGCTTGTGCGTGAAGTGGTAGCGTTCAGGAAGACGGAGTGGAGACACAGGGTGGTGCCGCCGTCGCGTCCCCCCTCCAGTGCAAAGTCCAGGCGTTGTTGTCTGCCATAAGAATAGAGGGGGAAGGCGGGGGAATGCAAGGTCATGAGCGCCGTATTCTCGCTGCGCGCGGGCGTGGGTAGCGCAGGGGAGAAGTGAGGCGAATATGTCACGAGGAGGCGAGAGGGGTGGTGAAGGGGGGAATGGCGCAGGGAAGGAGGCAGCTGCGGTAGGAGGGAGTGTGCGTGTGTGCATGTGTGTGCTTTGGGGTGGGTGGTGGAGAGGGGGTGGGGGTGAGGTGAGGTGAGGGAGGCAGAGAGAGAGATGGTGAGGCCGAGACTCGCTCGCTAGTGCAACATGGAGGTTGTGCGAGTGTGGGAGGAGAGGGGATGGCGCTCACGGGTGGATGCGCTCACCTCAGGGAGTCGCCCTGGCGACGCGCCGGGTGGCTGGCCAAGGGGGGACGCATCCGAGTAGGGCTGGGGATGGGCTGCTATTAGGTAGGGGGGGGGGCTGGGCGCAGCGGTGGGTGTAGGGGAGGGCACGAGGGGGCCCGCCGGAGTGAAGTCGTCGGCGTTGTGTGTGTGTGTGCCGTAGTGGAGCCGTGACGCGCCGCCGCGATGGGGCCGGAGGCCGCTCCCGTGGCTGCGACCTCCCCCATGGGGGGGGGCGGGGGAGACGCTGTGAGACTGGCTCGGCTCCTCCTCGCGCTGCCATCGCGTCGCTCTGCTCAAGCTCATGGGGTCGCGCCGACGTCGCCTTCCGGTGGGAGCTTCGGTTTTCTCCCCCCCCCC
>PGOM01000155.1:20229-30341 GCA_002921335.1 Paratrypanosoma confusum | reverse complement strand
CCCTCCCTCTCACCCACTCGCCACACCCCCTCCCCTCCTTCGCCCTCCGATGAACCCATTCACTGTTTCTTCACCTCCTACCATCCACGCTGCCCCCCTGCCCCCCCCCGCCCCCCTGAGGCAGCGCTCTGGGCGTCATCGCGTGGTCGCTACGATGCGGGGGCGGGCAGTGCTTCTGCTGGTCCCTCGGCGGGGGCGGTTGCCGCGGCAGCGCCGCAGCTCTGCTGCAGGATCCGTGCGATCTCCGCGTTGGCCATCGCCACCACGCTGTCCTGTTTGAGAGCCGCAGCACGGCTGCGGGTGTAGGCCCACATCGGCACGGAGTTGCGCACTCGCTTGAGCGGCGTCAGCTGGAGCTGCCTCGCGAATTTCAGCAGCGACTCGGCGGTGAAGTAGATTGGCTGCCTCGGACGCACCTCGATCACGTTGTCCGGGGTGACGACCTCCTCGCCCTCCTCCACGATCTTGGCGAGAACGCTGCGGCTCAAATGCCGTGCCACCGTAGGAATCATGCTACGTGGGAACGCCTGCTCGTGGAGGTGCGCCGCCTCGAGAATCACCTCCGCGCTCACCTCCGTCAGCGCCTGCTTAAAATCCACCTGCAGCGCCCCAGGGGTGGGACGGAACGCGCCAAACGTGTTGAAACTGTTGACGATCTGAATCTTGTGAAACGTCTCGCGCACGTCAATGTCGAGGCTGCTGTAGTAGCCCTCGTCGCCGTCGGCCAGCAGGTTCACGTCGCGGCGCTTTCGGCGCAGCGCCTCGATTTTGCCGTTCGCGTCCGGGTGCTGCAGCTGCCGGCAGATATCATACAGCACCTCCGCATGCGTCAGCGACAGCACGCCAAGGTCCATAAGAAAGCACATGCGCTCCGCGAACGTCTCCATGAGCGCCGTCAGTGCGTCCACGGCCTCGAGTGGGACGTCGTCCTTGCGCTGGATCGCCAGCAGGTCCCCGGCGACGTTGCACATCTCCATTGCGCGGAGGTTGACCCGCGTGGAGAAGACCTGCTCGCACAGCCGCATCATCTTCTCAAAGTTGCGCAGCATCGGCGTGTCGGGGTGCCCCATGAGCCGCAGCATCTCCAGCAGGTCATGCAGCAGCACCCGCCCCGGCCCGAGGTCGTCCGCCATGAAGTCCACGATCGGCTCGAGAATCTCGCGGTCGCTCGTGTGAAACAGCCGCAGCACGCGGAGGAGCCGCGCAAAGCTTGGCGGTGGAAAGTGCCGAAACGTCGGCAGCAGGAGCGGCTGGATCACCGGCCGGAGGTACTGCTGATGCGGCGCGCCGAATCGCGCGAGAACGAGGAGCAGCTTCGTGAACATGGGCGGCTTCAGCTCGGTGATCAGCTGGAAGCGCTGGCGCGCGGCGATGGACGAGCTGAGGTGCGCCACGACGTCCCCCTCGACGGCCACGGCGATCGACAGCGTCTCCGGCGCCGGCCGCGCCGCCGCGCCGTCCGCCTCCCCGGCAGCGGCCCCGCCATCGCCCGCGCCCTTCGACTGCTCCAGCTGCAGCTCCCGCAGGCGGATGCGCTTTTTCTCGATTTTCAGGTTCTCCTCCACCGTCTCGAAAATGCGGTCGGCGAGAAACCGGAACGGGTTCATCTGGTCGTAGCCCATCCGGTACAGATTCGCGAAGGCGCGGTAGCTCGGCAGCGCCCCGAGCGGCACCTTCTTGTTCAGCACCGCGAAGCGGCGGCCCAGTAATCCGAGGAACGCGCTCGACGGCACGATCTTCGCCCGCGCGAACGCGGTCAGCACCCGCACCAAGTCTCGCGGGTTCTTGTAGTGGTTGATGAAGAAGACGAAGTACGCCCCGAGCACCTGGAAGAACTCCAGGTCCCGCTTGCGCCGCCCTGCGCTCATTCCCATCACCACGATGCACCGCAGCACCGTGTCCGGGTTCATCTCGTCCACGGCGCGCGCGAGCACGGCATCGCCGCCGGGCTGCGCGCCACCCGCCGCCCCGTCGTCCGCGTCCCACCCCGCCCGCGCCCCACGAGCCCCGTCCCCGTCGACTGCGCCGTCGCCGTCCGCCCCGGACTCCGCGGCGAGCCGCTTCTCCTCCCGCTGGCGGCCCGCCTCGGTCGCGATGACGGCGATGCGGTCGCGCACGAGGTCCTTGAAATGGGTTCCGTAGCGCAGCAGCGTCGACCGCGCCCAGTGGCACTCCACCACGTCCAGCAGCTGCATCACGCTCAGCTCGCTTAGGCGGTCCACGAGAACGGGGAACAGCACGTGCTCCTCGTTGGCCGACACCATCTTGATGTTCTCGGTCGCGCGCAGATACGCGCACACCAGGTCGACCATTTGCTCCACCGGGGCCGCGGCCAGCGCCTCCTGGCGCTCCACAATCAGCGCGCGCGCCGGCGCATCCACGAAGGACAGGTCCACCGAGAGAGCACCAGCAGCCCTGGGCTCGGGAGCGGTGCCTCCGGCGCCAGCTAGCAAAGGATCCACCGCGCCCCGGTAGCCGCCTCCGTGTGGACGAGCGCTGGCAGCGACAGCGCTGCCCATGCCAGTGGCATCGCCGATGTCGCTCTCCGGTCCCTCACCACCGGCGTGCGATCGTCGCCGGGGCCCCGACTCCTTGTCGTCCTCGTCGTCCTCATCGCCGAAAAGGTCGTCCTCGACGCCGCCGGTATCGCCACGCCGCATGGCCGAGAAGCCCGCCGCATCGGCCTCCGAGGAGCCTGGCGCACCGAAGTACATCGGGATCGGCGCCACCGTCAGCGTTGGTCCGCCCGGGGCCGGCGCCGCGGCCTCAGGGCTCTCCGCCAGCAGGCTCGCGATGTCCTCGTCCTCCGGGACCACGGCGCGGCGTTTTCGGATCCGCTTTGACACCACGCGTGCCGCGGTGCCAGCGGTGGTGGCGCTTTCATCGCCCCCGCCGGAGCTCGATCGCGCCAGCGGCGTGTGAGACAGCTGGCGCAGCACGCCCGTCGGGGCGCCCGTGGCACCGTATCGGCATGCGGCGCGAAGCGCCACAGGCGGCGTGGGGGTCCCATGCGAGCGGCTGGAGGTGGCGGGCGCGATGGAGGCGCGCGGTGCCCCGGCACGCCGCCAGGCTGGCGCAGGCACTCGGCACCCCGTACGGCGCATGGCACCCGCGCACACACACGCGCGGCGGTTGGCAAGCCGGGTTCCCCACGAGCCCACCGCCGTTCCACCAGGCTCACAGTAATGTCTCAGCGCCACTGCAGCTCTACAGGACCGCTGTAGCCTCCCCCTCCTCCCCTCGCCCCGCCCCTCCACTCGACACTTGTTCCCCGCAGCCTCCGTTTCTGCGGCACGCCCGCGACTTCTGCGCGCTCTGTGATGATCAATTCGGACGAGAAACGGCGGATTTTCACGCTGATCGGCCTCCACAGACGACGCGCTGCCGGTGTCAGCAACTTCGGAATAAAATATTGCGCCGGGGACGCACCGCAGCACGCGCAGCGTCACCACGCGATGCAGCGGCACCGGGGCTGAGGCTGCTGGGGCTGATGGATGTGGTGTGTCGCTAAGGCGAGAATGGCGGGCTGGGCACCCCCGTGTTATGTGGATGTCAAAGCGTACACCGGGGCCACTGGGTGGCTGCCTCCGTCGCGTGGCACGGCTGGGCGGGACGACCGGTGGACGGCAGACCTCCATGGCAGCGGCAGGTGGTACGACCGCCGCCGCGGCTGGACCGCCCCCGTCGTCCCTTCCACTCCACCGTCCCCTCCCCACCCCATCCACCCGCCTCCTCTCTCTCTCTCTCGTTCTCTCCCTCTGCTCGGCGTACAGCGGGGGCGCTCTCCCCATCACGGGGTGCCGCGAGCCAATCGACAGGTCGCCACGCACGCGATCCCATCTCGTTCACCCCCTCCACACACCCCCGCTCCACACATACGCACCACCACGCCGCTGTCTCAGCACCACGTCCTCCCGCCTTCCCCGCGCCTCTCTTCCCCCGTCACACCCACCCACCCTCACACACACATGCGGCCCCATTGCGTTCATCGTCCCCCCTCTGCTACCCATCCACTTGCCAGCCACTTGCCCGCATGCACCTCCTCACTGGGCCCTCCGACTCCACCCCCCAGCTACCAGTGGCACTACGAGGCGGGCGCTTTAACGCTAAAGCGCCGCGAGACCTCGGCGACGAAATCGTGTAGCATCCCCTGGTCACGTACTAGCGTTAGCGGGGACCCATTCACGCACGTCACGAAGAGCTGCACCTTCGCCGAATTGAACATCCGCTGGCCGAGCAGCCGCAGCACCTCCTCGTCGGTGCTGCTGCTCGTGATGTTTGCAGCCCGCAGGCGCCGCATGATAATGGCATTTGCCGCGCGCTGCACCATGGGCGGCAGAGTGTTGGGCAGATCGCGGTCCGGGTAGTGCACGTGATTCCTCCCCTGGTTCAGGTGCAGCTGCTTCATTATTAGCGCGCCGTGAAAGAGGTTATAGAGGCCAATGTGCTTGAAGGCGTCATTGAACCGCTGAGCGTCAGCGGCGCGCACCTTACTCCGGAGCACACCAATAGTGATGTGCATGAAGAGCAACTCACTGTAGGCATCGTGCACCGCCTTGGAAATGCGCGGGGCGTGGTCAAGATCCAGCTCCCGGAGTACCCTACTACCGGTGGCCACGCCGCCATCGTCATTCGCAGAGCTGCGGAAGGCCGCTCTCGCCGTCCGGGCGTCCTCGAAGTGCTTCCCAATCTCCTCATTCTGCCGTGGTGCGTCACCGTTACAGCGGCGGATGATCTCCAGGACCTGCACATCGGCCCCGATGCCGCCCAGGTGGTCATCCTCCCGGCGCCGCAGGAGCGCGTTGCGCCGCGCGAGCAGCGAGGTGACATGCGGGTACTCCGTCTTCTCGCGCATTCCAAGCATCAGCGTCACTTCAAGGACACGAGTCACGAGGTACACAGACACCATTTCCCGCTCCAGCATGCGGTCAAGCTGAAAGCACAGCTCATCGACCGTTGTGCGGATCTTCCCTGCGATTGGCGACGCCGCTGAAAATCGTCGTGAAACGGTGTACAGTAGTTCCACGGTGGAGGTCAGCTGCGAGGCGCGCAGTGTCTTCTTGTACCGTTCGCACAGCGCGAAGAACACGTCCAGGAATTTCTGCATCGAGAGCTGCATCACTAGGTCCGCATGCCCCACGGCAATGCGCAGCGCTCGCTGGGCATGAAGAAATGCGTACGGCTTTGGCGCGCGGATGTCATTTTCTGCGATGCGGTCGAGGATAGCCTGTACCAGCATCGGCGAGTGGCACTTGGTCCTCTCGACCGCCTCGAACAGGATCCGCATCGACTCCTGGTTGAGGTGCTGCACCGTCGGTGCGATGAGGTAGTCGGACACCTTCACAGCGCTGCTGTTAAATCGGATGCCCAAGTCTCCCGTGATGCAGAGCAGCGACAGAAATTCACCGGTGCTGAGGTTGCACGTGCGCTCGATGCGGCGGCTGACGCTGCGCCGGCCAAGCTGTCGACCTTTCAGCAACGAAAACATCGCCGCCTCCGTTTCGAAGGCGATGTTCTTCAGCGCCTGGTCCGCGAAGCTGTGCAGTATCGGCACATCGCCGCACCAGCGCTCCCGCTTCAGCACACGCAGGCACCGAAACAGCTGCCGCGTTGTCAGTCCAGAAAAAACATGACCCGCTGGTTGGCGTGTCGTTCCGGCAGGCCGGCGTGCTCCGTCTCCATGCTCCCTAAGACTGACGGCGTCGAGGGCCTCCTGCAGCTCCTCCTCTTCTTCCATTTCCGCCCCCTCTGCCTTCGCTCGAGATGCGTGGCCCGGCGCTGCAGCCGGCTGTTGTGAGATGACGTCGGCGATTTTGCCGCAAAGCTCTGAATTCAGTCGCGCAAGTTGGCGTGTCACGGCTCGCCAGAAGGAGTCCGGGGCGTGAGTCCGCGCGCGGGATACACTCCACATGAGCTGGATGAGCTCCTCCGGGTTCGCCAACGTATCCAGGTCTTGCGTGGCGCGAGCGACCATAGAGCCTGTTAGTGGCACGTTCCCTCGAAAAATAATGTTCGCATTGTTCAGCAATCGCCGCGCATCGCGGGGGTTGATGACGGCATCCTGCGCTTGCAGCGCATCCACGATCCACGCGCGCAGCGCCTCAATGAAAAACCGTATCTGCATCTCATGCTGCATCCTCTCAGACCAGTCCACGCTCAGGAGACGCGTAGCGAGCACAAGGCTGGTTTCCCGGTTGCTCACGATCTGCTGCAGCCGCTGAAGCAGCGCGGCACGGTGCAGTCGATTGAGTGACGGCCTTGTGCGGACGACGAGTCGGGCCCACTGCTGGATCACGGGATTACGTGATCGGATCTGCTTCGCTAGCCGCGCTTCCTGGTGGATGAAGTTGGACGCGTGAACAATCAGCTTGTCCGCATCCATCGTGTGAAGCGCATCGATCGGCACAGCCAGGAGCTCCGCCACAGACCGCGAGGGACGGGCAGCCTTGCGTATGTACGCCGCCGCTGTCAGCGATAGCTCACGCCCATGGAAGTGGTCGTCGCCCTCCATCGGTGGCCGATCGCTGATGCCGCTCTGGACGGCGGCCGCGACCTGCTGGGGCGACGGCAGGTTAATCTCTGGTGTCGCGTCCACCGCACTCATTCCGTGCGCCACAGGCGAGGTTTCCATGTGCCGCATCAGCAGGTACCCTGTGGCGGCGGCACCACCACAGGGCCCACCCAGCAGCCGCCCTCCGCGGCTTGTCACGCGTCGCATCATTGGACGCTCCTAAGAACTCCCACCCCGGCTCTCGCGACGCTTTCGGGGTTGAGAAGCGCGCCGGAAAGCACGAGGGTGGCCGGAATGATCTGTGAGAGAGTTGAGGGCACCTGTCAACCCCGTGTATTCGTTAAACACGGAGGGGAAGGAGAGAGAAAGAAGGATGAGCGCGGCCCGAAACCTTCCCACCTACCGTAGCAGTTGTCGACCCTGCCAGCGCGGTCCTCGTCCGACCTTCACCAGCGGAAAGCTGCCGGCCAAGCGAGTGTGCGCGTGAGGGTGTCCATGAGAGCATAGCCGCACAAATGGGTGCAAGAAGGAGGAAAGGAGTGGAAAGAAGCCGATATGTCAGATGGGACCCACGCGGATGCACACCGGTACGACCGGGTGTGAGCGGCAGGTCGCAGGAAAAATGCGATGGAGGCAACAGAAAGCAGGTTCCCGTGTCATCGGGGCAGCGTTTCCGCAAGAAATTCAACCATCTCCGTCATTTCTCGTGACGCTGCCTGGTGATCGATATCCTCGTACCAGCAGGGGCGCACTGTGGTGCTCCCGGCCACTGAAGCCGCGGCCGCAGTCGTGGCAGACGGCAACCGGGCCCGCTGCTTGACGTGCCGGAGCACCTGCATGTGGTGCTCCGCGATGTGGAGTGGAACGAGCAGATCACGCGCACCAATGCCGTACAGCACGGGGACGTCAGCGTTCGCCGCTGAGACGTTCTGCTGGAGCAGCGCTGGTAGGTCCATGTAGCCACTGAAGCTGACGACGCCGCTGATGGAATCGTCGTAGGTGTGCCCGGCCCAGACGGCCAAGCTTGCTCCTTGGCCGAAGCCTGCAACGACGATCGGCAAAGGCGCTCCATCAGTGCTTCCTTTGTCCACCAGCTCCTCCGCCTCCACCCACATCATCGCATGCACGAGTGTGAGGCTCTACAGGAATCCAAGAGGCAGTCGGTGGCCGTCCACGGACAGTTCGAACGGCTCGCTGGCAGCCACAGCAGCACTAACGTGTGACACCGGGCGGGCACACGGCAGCTGAGGCGGCTTCCACGCGGCCCCAAGGGCGTCCACGACGTTAACATCTTGCGGCAGCACATCCAGGTCGTACCACCGGTTCATGTGCTTGCTCATCACCGTGACCGGCTCGCACAGCGCAGTGGGGAAGAAAAACTGCACGTGCGGCAGCTGCTCCGCGGCGTGCACGAACCGCGACGCCCAGTGCGAGCCTTGCTCTTCCAAGCCGTGGAAGAAGATGACCGAGGCCGTCGGCCGCTCCTTCTCGCTGTGAATCCGAAGAATGCGCTCGCCACTGGCGCACTGCCAGCTGTGAATAAACTGGTACGCTAACTCCGTCAAGCTCCGCCGTGGCAGCTGCTCCATCGTCGTGGCGCTTGCATCTGCACGCTGCAGCGCCGGAAGGGACCACGACAGCGCCTGACACGCCAGTCGGATCCGCTGCTCCATGAGAAAATAGCTGAGATGAAGCAGTCAACGAAGAGAAAAGTAGCGCTGTGGGTCTGTGGAGGGAGGTGGCCTCGTAGTGCGCTCTACGAGATTCATTAGCGCTACCCGTGGGGTCCACGCACACAGCGGCGGTTGGAGCGGGACGCGCGACCTGGGCATGGACGAGAGGGAGGGAAGTGGGTGGGTACATAGCTTAGTGCCCTGCCGCTGGTGCACCTCACAAGGGCCCACGCTCCTCTGCTGCAGGAGTTGCTGGCAGCGCCAAGCGGCTGCGTGCCACCCGGTCGTCACGTCCCACCGCAGAAGGCACATGGCGCCGTGCCGAACCGGCGCTGACGGCAGCCAAAGCAGAACCACACCACCAGACCCCCCGCTGCCACGTCCTCCACATGCGGCGGCAGCGAAAAAAGGTGCGCGCCCACGCGGTCCGCCCTGTCATGACGCTCCCCTCGCCTGACTCCCCGCTCCAGTGCCTCAGCTTCGCGTAGCTTCAGCCCCTGCGCCACAACGTACTGCTCTAAGCTTGTCGCTGCTGTTGCTGTAGGCTTAAACACGGCAACACGGCCAAAGAACCGGCGACAGACTCCGATGAGTGTGTCCATGTGTCGCGAAGTGAGCGTCTTGGTCACGAAGGACACCGCACGCGGGTCAAACGGGGGTTGCAATCTTTCCGCGGCGTGGTGGGCCACGAACAGTTCGAGTGAGAGCCGCAAGGCGGCGAGTGCCATGTGGTTCTGCGCATACGTTACGGAGTACAGGTGCTGCCCAGGCACCACCGACACGCCGTCGTGCAGCACCACCTGTACGCGTCGCGGCGCCAGAAACTGCTGGCGTTGGGTACCTCCAGCTGCATTTGACTGAGAATGCGCAAGCTGCTCGGCGTCGGTCGCCTGCTGTGCCTGCAGCAGCGCGTTCAAGTGCTGCCGGAGAGCCGTGTGGTGAAGTACGTCGCCCTTCAGCGTGCGCACGTGATCAAGAGGCTCGATGTCACGTGCATCGACGGCAATCACGAGCGGATCACGCCAGACCAGCGCAGTGTGCTGCGGCTCCCGGCCCCGCCATCCAGGCCGCGGGGCCCTCTGCTCTTTTTTGGCGCGGCTACGTAGAATCGATTGCACTGCAACCTGCGCGAAGCCACCTGGCGCCGCAGCAAGGTCCACGACAGTATCCACCGATGCGGGGAAGATGTGGAACCTGTCGTTCAGCTCCACCAGCTTCAGCGCGGACTTACATCGAAAGGTCATGGGAGGTGCGCAGCTGCACCCCTTCACCCCCCTCCCCTCTTCTCTACAACCGAGAAAAAAAACGCGGCAACGAAGTGTTGATGTGGTTGAGGCGCCGCGTGCTCGATTGCCTGCGCGTATTGCTGCAAAAAAGAGCTGTGGATGATAGGAGAGCGAGAGCACAGAAATGGCACGGCGGGTCGGGCATGGGCAGCCACCCACAGGGGCACATCGGCGGCTGTCCGGGGTGAGTCCAGACGGCGAGCCTCGTTTGCGATCAGGCGCTGATACGTCGGTCGCTGCGGCTCCACTGCAACGCACGCATGGAGTCCGCCACATTGCGTGAGGTGCCTCGGATTGTATGAGGGCTACACCAGGAAGGCCGGCTGCAAGGGAGGAGGTTGAGAGCGAGTGGTACAGTAACGCGGCACGGTGATCAGAGAGCCGGGTAGGGACGGGGGGAGGGCAGGTCCACCTCAAACGTCGCACCCGCACGACACGGCCCACCACGATGCTCGGCCAAGCACATCGCGCCATTCAGTCACGATGGGCAGCGCACAAGAGCACGCGCAGATACCCAAGCCACGACGGCGCAGAGTAAATAAAGATCGTCGCGGCCCTTATGGCAGCGCCTTGAGGTGCTGCCGCTGCGCGATTCCTGTAGAGGAGACAAACGAGAGGAGTGGAAGCGGAGGGGAAGGAGGG
>PGOM01000153.1:17234-29204 GCA_002921335.1 Paratrypanosoma confusum | reverse complement strand
CACCCCCCCCCCCACTTTCCCCACGCACCCTCTTTATTGCACGCTTGCTAAATGGCCAACTCTCCAAACCAACCGCCCCGACATACTCCATTCCTGTGGGATGCGACTGCTCGGCGCCAACGCAGGTCTTCGGCATCACGGAAGAGCACACTCATGTTGGAAGAGGAAAGGATTTATAGCAATTCTTCGCTCTGGTCACGTTGGTTTGAGGCGAACTGGTGCCTTGAGCAGCGTACGCGGCTTAAAGTACCAGCGTGAGTTGCAGTCACCTTGTTTGAAGGTATTCTGCGTGAATGAGGAGAAGATGAACAACCGGGAGGGGGGCATTGTGGAGGAGAAGAAGGTTGGTGGACGGGGGAGGTTCGCGAAGGTGCGACGTGAGGCAGCGCTGGAAAGGAGCGGCCATGTCATCCCTCGTAGCGCCTACTGCGTCCATTGCACCTTCCCCCACCACCCAACCTGCCGGTCACTTCTTCTTTTCTACCCCCGCCAACACTCCAGCGTCAACCGATGAACTTGCCGCTCACATTCTGCTTGCGCTGTTGACCGTGCACTGTCCATCGGCCATACTCCACACCCTCATTGGCACGGTTACTGCTACTTTTTTGCTGCCTCCCGGTCAATGGCATCCACAAGGGTGGCTGCCGGTGATCGTGGATGGAAGGGGAGCCTTGGCTCTTTGGCCACTCGCTCGCTACGTCCCCTGGCACGTTGTTCCACCTCTTGCGTCCTTTCCGCTGGACAAGCTTGGGGGACGCGGAGGACCATGTCCGGTTGGCCACTGCAAGACACAAGCTAGGAACGAAAGTGAGGCAGGCGAAGTGGCTGGCCTTAAAACCGCGAAAAGACAAGCGTAAAGAGCTGCACGTCGTCGCAATACAAATCGTGACTTAAGCCTCGGTGGGAACGAGAGACCCGCCGCACGCATGCGCGGGTGCCAGGTGCTGAGGGGAACAACTGTTGAACAGCCTCAACCGCAAAAAACAGGAACAGCGTTTGCGGCCTCGTCGCGCTCGGGCCCCAAAGGCACTAACGAACGATGTGGCAAAGGCCTCGATGGAATTTCGAGGGTAACTGAGGCTGATTTGCCGCACGTGACGCGAAGCCCCGGGTCGCCATGCCTCTCAGCCGCCGCGACCTCGACAGCGACGAATCTACTGCATGGAACAGCCGCTCGCGCTCAATATATCCGGCGTAAGGAGTTTGTGTTGAGGCAGCTGCGGAGGCTCGTCATTCCCGGCTTTCTGTGCTACGGCATGTTCGTGAGTAGGCCACACGAAGGCCACTTCGTGCGGTACTTGGCGGAGCGCCGCCACTACGATGCGGGGTTTAACGCGTACTTCCCTCCACTCAGGGGGGGTTTAGCTGGGGTCCCCTTGAATCCCTCACCCGATGTCGCAGCGCCCATCTCCAGGAACGGGTGGGGGTGGGCCTCACTCTTCGGAGACCGACGTCGCGACTTTCCCGCAGCAGTCCTTTCAAGTGGAGCCACGGCACCGCAAGCTGGTGGAGTCCCCCAGGTTTTGGACAGCGAGGTTGCACGCCAAGAGCGAAGGCGCCGCCTTTTTCACCGGGAGAGTGTGTACGAGGGGCCCCGTGAGGAAATGGGGGCCACGCGGGTAGTGTCGGATGCCGAGAGCCAGCGGCAGCTTGCTAGTGAGCAGATAAATCCACCAATGTACCTGATCAGTGCACAACTCGACCTAATTAAGGAGAAGTCAAAGTTGTTCTACTCTCGAAGGGCTGCGAGCGCGGCTTCACAGAGCAACGGTAGCAATGCTCCTTTGGAACGTGGCGCCACTCCATCGGTAACGCTAGAGTTCAAAGACAACATCCTCTACGCGACAGGTGCCGTTGTGTTTCGGGCGCCGGACGGGACGGAAAAGCACCGAATGCGGTTTGCCGGAGTATGTGGGATGATCTGGCGTGAGCTGTAGGGCGAGGGGAGGGGGGCGCTGGAGCAGAGCGCAGTGTGTTTTGTGGATGAGGGGCTCGAAAGTCACCGTGCGCTCCGGGAACGCCGGGGCGAGTTCGGGGACAATGGGAAGCAGATGGCGCACGTGGCAATCGCTGAGCTAACGGCAGGTGTTGAAAAGAGCGAAACCTGGGGGAGATGGGAGAAGGGGGATGGGGGATGGGCGTGCACCGGTGTCGCAATTCTGACCTGCCCCCCTACCCCAGCTTCTCACTCATCTCACCGCTCCTCGTGTGTGCCTTCTGCTAACCGAGAATGGCGAGATGCAATGAGTGGTGGTGACAAACCCCAAGAGCGGCGTGACGCGCACCGGTAGCAATCCAAACCTCAGTCGTCGGTATGGAGCACATCGACGTGGCGGCAAGGCGGGAGGTCACCATGGGCCCCGTGCGTACCATTTTTGTAACAATCCCATACACAGCGGATGGGGACGGCTGCCCCCACAGCGGAACACCATCGGCGTGGCAACGGAGTGCTCGCACCGCTGCTACTGGTACTGCCGATACTCCAGGCGATCAAGCCGCAACTGCGGCGCCCACACTGGCAAAGCCAACACTCGATCCGTGGCGGGTCTGCCTTACGCCGGAGGATCGGTGGGTGCCTGACGCTCAGGTGATCGAATGCATGTCTCGAGAGTGCCGCAACACATTTACCATGTTCACCCGGAAGCACCACTGTCGCATCTGCGGCAAGGTCTTTTGCGTAGCCTGCTGCTCGCACACCGTGAAAGTACCGACGCACCTGGTGCAGTATCAGCAAATGCTGAGACAGTCTCACAAGCGTCGCTATGGAAGCGCACCGCAGGCTCCACTCGCCCCAGGCGATCCGCTGAAATCCCACGCTGAGCATGGCGACCGCGGTGCCGAGCTAGATAGTGTGTCTGCGGAGGTGAATCGGTCGTGTCTGCTGCGTGAAGAGCAGCGAGCGCTCTCAATGCTGGTGGACGAGATTTCGGACGACTGCCTTGTTCCATCGAGTCGCTCGAGCTTTGCGCTGCGCGGAAGGCTTTCACTGGCCAGTGGGGTTCCGCAAATGGCTGCCTCGGTGGCAGCTGCCGGGTCGTTGGATAGAACTTCCTCCAGGGAAGGCACCCCACCCCGCGAGGGGGGTGTAACTGCCCCTGTGATAGACAAGGCAGGTAACCTTGAAGGTCTGATGGTTGGCGAAGGAAGCGGTATTAGTAGCGGCAACGGTAACTGCGACCTGAGCAGCTCCTCCATCGCACCCAGCGGGTCCCCCAGGGGGAACCCACCACTGTCGCTCTACAGTGCTCTGGTTCCCTCCACGCCCTCCTCTTCCTCGGTTGAGACAGTTCGAGTGTGCTCGGCCTGCTTCTACGAAAGCCAGCTCGTGGTGTCCCGCCGCGTTGGGAACGGGGAGCCACGGCGCAAATGCCGTGGCGAGTTCAAAATGCTTCAGTGGAAGCTGCTCGTCAACATCTTATCGTTTCTTCCGATCCATGCGCTGTTGGAGGTGTCGCGGGTGTCGTCGGACCTGTACTTTATGTCCAGAGACAACGTCATCTGGCTGCAGCTCAACATGGCGCGCTGGGTCGAGGAAAACGAGCACCTCTCCTCCAATGTGGCTAAGAAGCTTCTAAGAAACGCAAAGATGAGGAAGCGTTTTGGGAACCTGCGCTCCGATCGCACAGGTAAATCGATTGCCCCTGTGAGCAACGGGAACCTCAACGTGGAGAGAGCCGCCGCGAACCGCGTGATCTCCCTCCACGCGAGCTACAACTTTACTCAGTTCCTGGATTTTTCACGGCGGCAAGAGCTGTCGCGGTGCCAAGGCCTCTCGTCCTTCTCGGCTGCGGCGCGGATGTTGTTCTCGAGTCCGGTGAAGATCTGCATCATCGGCCCCCCAAATATAGGCAAAACCGCCATGCTTCGTCAATTTCTGGGACGTGCCGTGTGCGCGAGTGGCAACAGCCGAAGCACCTCGAGCAGCTTCTCGAAGCTGCCAGCAGCGTACGGCAGTGGCACCAGTGCGGCGGTGTCACCCCTCACGAAGCTTGGTGGCGCCTTCCCAGGGGGCATATCGTTTGGAAACTCATCTGCTGAAGTGGGCGAAGAGAACGTTGCACCAGGACCAACGATCGGCTTTGTGCGCTACCGGAAGCAGGTACGGCTGGCCGGAGGCATTCACACCGACGCCACCTTCGAAATCTACGACGTCAGTGGACTCGAACGGTACGAGGAGCTGCGACGCTTCCTCGCATCGCAGTGCCACTGCATAGGTTTGTGCTATAACGCTCACCGCAAGGTCACAATGGTCGAGGCGGCAGTGTTGATGGCCGGCGTCGAAAGCTCCCTCGGCCCACAGCCCGTCGTTGTATGTGGCCTCGTAATGGACCTGCAACAGCCGCGAGAAGTCATCGAAGCAGAAGCCGAGGGGATTACAGCACGCGGGGCTGGCTCTGTTCAGTGCGCCGTCAGCACAGGCTGTGAAGAATTATTTCAGAAACTGGTTCAGGCCCTACTGGATCGGATTGTCCTGGGTACCGCGAGTCCGAACACGACAGCGACACCGTCCGCCACACCACCGAGTGGCAATGTCTACGAGCCATCCACCAGGAGACCACCAAGGCTATTCGAACCGGCGGTCCCTGCAAAGGTCATCGCGGCAAACCGAACGGTCGCTCAGAATCTGCTGCGGCTCTCACTCGAAAAGAGTGCGTTGGATGTACTTCTCGAGCCAAAGTAGCCTGCTTCTGCCACTACGGCCAAAGGGATTGTGGGCATCCCAACCAACTGTCGCCATGGCCAAAACAGGTAGTGTACCAAACTGGCAACCGCCGCCACATTATCCTCTCTGAGAGAAGAGTGGGATTGAGAAGGGTAGGGTGAAGTGCTAGCACAGAGCATTGGCAAATAAACGCCTGATGAGGCTAATCGTGTTGCCGGGTGCTCTTTTGCTTTTTTGTGAATTTGGACCATTATATTTTTTTTTTGCGTGCACAGTTTTATTCGATGTTTGGTGACGTGTCAGCATTCGTGAGGTGATGTAGAGAGCGTCGCCGCCCACGGTGCGGCTGCCGCGATTCGGAAGGGGCACTGAGCATGAGCTCGTGGACATAAAAGTGAATAGCTGACTCGAGGCCGTTGGCGCACCCTGTGAGGTGTGCGGCTGCCCAGGCGCGACGCCGTGGTAGAGCACAGGGCCGAGAGCGTGAGCTCAGTGGTGCAGGAATGGCCCGCGTGGGCGGGCTCTCCGTATCTGGCAACTCTGCCTCACTCTCCGCAGGTGCACTGTTGGCTCTGCCACCGGATGAAGGAGCGGAATGGGGGAAGGGGGGTGGAGGGCTATGGAGGATGGCCCAGCCGGACGGTATGAATGCTCAGGGTCATTTCCGAGTGGTTGGGTTGTTTGTAGTATTTGGCGCTGTTCTCGCAGTCGCGATAGTGCGGTGACGCGTCGCTGTTGGTGGCATGAACAGCACGCACCACGCCGGGAGCAGCAGCGGCGACCTCGGCGATGCCGTGGTTGAGTACCTCCGGTCGCGCGGACTGGTGGAGCTTGCAAGGGAGCTCCACAAAGCCTTTCACCGCCAATCGCACGACCAAGTAGCCGGGCAGGCAAGCAGCGGCGCCCCCCCAAGGGACGTCCGGGGGATCCCCACCGAGAAGCCGCTGCCATCTGCCAGTGGCGACGCAGCACTGGTACAGCCGGCGAACGGACAGCCGCATCACGTCCCTCGCCGGAGCACCAGCGGGGCAGCGCTCCCCGACGGTGGATGCTCCGTGGTAACCGATGCCACCTCCACCGGCAAGCCGGGCGCGCCAAGCTGCGGAACCAACTCACCTGTGCCTCTGAACCGGAAGATCTCCGGCACCGTTCCACCCACGGAATTGGGCGTGACATTACCAGAACTGCCATTGACCACAACGCTGGAGGAGTACGAGGCGATTCTTAAAAAGCTGGCCTCCGGCGTCGGCGTTGAGATCGCGCAGTGCGGAGAACCCACGCCCGACCCCGTGGGCCCTCGGCGGGTGAGTCGGCAGCGGGGCAGGAGCCTACGCGCCCGAAGCCGCTCGGAGCACCACTCAGGGGCGACCAATACTACGAGTAAGTCGTCCACTCGAGCTACATCTACCGCAGCATTTCCGCGAATAGCGAGGGAGCTCGCGGCAGACACGGAAAACAATGCGGCCCTTCGGTACTCCACAATATCCTGCACCACGCTCGACTCTCCTCGGCCGAAAGTGACCGAGGGAGAGGGGTTCGTCGTCCAAACGTCCAGCTGTCTCCCCAGTGCCAGCCCCCCATCGGTGTGCAACGACGGAAGCTCACGGACAGGTATCTCGGAGCTGGAGCGTCGCTGGCTTGCAGTTCCTGAGCTGCTGAAGCGAGTAAAGCAGATCGAAGAGGAGATGCACGACTTCCAGGAGCGGCTTCCGCCTGCGTTTGAGCGGCTCGCAGAGGCAGCGGCGCAGGCGAATGGCAGCGACTCAGTCCCGCAGGAACAGCCACGGCAGCAGCACGGCAGTAGTTCCCCTCCGCGACTGCAGATCGTCAAGCGGAGGGCCCCGAAGCTCGGTGGGCCCGAGAACCGACACGCCCATGAGGCGAGCACGGTACACGTGCCTCTTGCACAGGCAGTGGCCGCGCCGGCAGAAATGACTTCGATCGCTGCAGTGGAAAACATCCAATCCCAGGAGTGTGTAGGTGCCGAGGTGATGACGGGGCCCATCAACCGAGAAGGAGCAGGGCGGGACGAAGCCGTGGCCGACGCCGACCTGGAGGCCTCCAGCCATTGCATATTCCACAAACAGTTGTCGTCTGCCTCTACAGGTGGTGGTCCCAAGCCCAGCGCCGACTCGTTTGAAAAGGCGACGGGCGCCTCCGATACCATCAGCGCAGCAGAGGTTCGCAAGAGCTCCACCCCCATTCAACCAGTGTTGCGTGACCTGCTCGCGTATTCCCAGGCGGAAAATCGCTCGCTGCTTAACGGCAGCTGCAACTCCGCCGGGGACTCCGGTAGTAGGGATGCGGCCGACGCCGCTGAGGGCCGGGGCGACAGCACCTCAGACATGCTCCTCGCGGCGACGGTAACCACTGGCTGTGACTCGCACGACGCTGCGCCCAGTCACGATGGCCCCGTGACCTGTATTGTGCTTCATCCCTTTGAGCCATTACTGATCACAGGCGCGGCCGACTGCCGCATCAGCTTCTGGCAGGTTGGTCTCCAAGCCGAGGTCGGGGCTAAACCACCTTTTACAGGCAACCAGGAAGCAGGCCCCTGCAGCGCCGTCACTCCTGATGAAATAAGCCATGTGCCGCTGTCGTCTGTCCATGCCCACAGTGGCGGGGTGACGTGTCTCGCCCTCCTGCTGCTGTGCTTGGACCACATTCCGCGCGTAGCGTCCAATGCATGGACCGCTGCAGCCCAGCAGCTCAGTGCTGCCGCGTCGCGCAAATCCGACGGTGTGGTCGAAGCTGAGGAGCTCACCGAGGAAGCTATACGACTCTGGAAACGCGTGCAGAGCGAGAACCTCATTGCAGGTGCAAACCGTCGCCGGCGCCTCTCGCGTGCCGTCGATCCGGGTGGTCTGCTCGCCAGCGGCGGTGGTGACGGACTGGTTAAACTCTTTGATGTGGGCGAGCAGCGTCAGGTGCAAGTCCTCCACGGCCACAGCAGCCCCATCACCGCTGTGGTGTGGCATCAAAATACCGCGGCGGGGCGGCCGCGCAGTGACGGTGCCGAGCCCATGTACATACTGCTCTCCGCCTCAGCGTCGGGAGAGCTTCGAACGTGGGACGTGCGCCGTGGTGTCACCTTGCACGTGCTACGTCCACATGACGCGTTTCAGACGCTAAGCGGAGGCGGATCGCACGCCTCGCCCGTTACTCCGGTCGGTCCAGTGGGCGAGATTCGCCGCGTCCGCATCTCACCGATGCGAGATCCGCTTTACTCGCCGGTGGACGTCACCATTGCGTCCGTGGATTCGGCGGCCGAGCCTCCAATGGAAAGATTCCAGGAGCAGCTCGGCGTCGGCACTTGCGCTCCCAGCACCGTGGAGCAGCTCCTCATCGTCATCAGTAAAAATCGAGGCTTGGTCACCCTTTGGTGTGAAGTGCCACCCCACCGTTGCAAAACACCTGCTGAGAGCGGCCAGCCAAAGAGCTTTTTGGATTCGTGGGACGCCGTCGCTGCCATCGAAACGAAGGAGCTGGTGTTCGACGCGGTCACCTCTCTCCCAGCAACAGACGTACTGTTGCTCGCGCAGCTTCAGTGCTTTCCAACTGCGGCCCGTGCCAGCCCCGTGCAAGCCACCGGAAGCCATTCTCTCTGGGGTGGCCCGCGATATATATTTCACTGCGGCACCGAGGGAGCAGTCACCATTTGCGAACTTGCCTATGCCCGTAGAGTAGCACGCACAGGGTCGCTGCAGGCACTCGCGCCAGTGAAAGTGGTCCCGCGCGGCCCCATGAGACACCGCTCGGCATCTGACACCTGGGTCAGCCCCTCCACGAGCAACGCGCGGAGCCCGAGCACGGAGGCGCGCAGTGCGACGCAACGGGTTTCGGCAACCGCTCGGCTCGTGCTGGCGCCGCACGACGGCCCCGTTCGCGCCCTGCAGATCACCCCCTGCGGCCGGTACCTATGCAGCGTCGGCGATGACGGATTTGCCGTGATGAGCGACCTCGCGTGCTATGGGCAGACGCTGGTGAGGTACCTAGTGTCCAGTATGGGGCCACTACTTAGTCTATCGGTGCGCACCACGAACGTCGACGGCGACGCTGGCACGCTCCCGTCCGCCTTCTGGATCGCCACCGGAAGCGACGCGGGAAGCGTTTCACTGACAAAACTGCACTGCTAAGTGTGGCTGGTGTGGGTGTGTGGGTGTGTCTGTTTGTGCGTAGCGAGCCACGGGAAACGGAACGTGAACTGCCATCCACACGAAATAATCAGTTCCTCGTCCGCTCCTGCAGCCAGCCTAATTGTCGCACTCATGCACACGCTGCGTTGCGCCGCACCCATCCGGGCGATCCATCGCTGCTCTATGGGGCTTCACCGAGCCATAACTCAGGCACCTGTCGATCTCACTCGGCCCCCTGCCCTTCTCCACTCTCGCCCCCGCTGAGGTGCGTATCGCGGTGCGAGCGGCCACCATCGTGGCTGCTGGATCATTTCCCACGCCTCCCCCTTCCCTCGGTGGGGTGCATTGCAAGCTGCACCACCGGTCAGCCCCATCAAGGGCAGAGCTCCGGTTATACGGTGGTAGCCACACGCGGCGCGGCAGCTTTCTGCGTGCCGCATCACCTCTCGTATCACCTCTCGCTTCGCCGCTGTGCCCACGCATTTCCACCGGAAGCAGGTATCGAACGCAAGCTACCTGCCGCACGCTCTCGTCCCATCCTCCCCTTCACTTCCCGTAGTGAGGCACCTAGGTTTCCGAAGCTCTTTTCAGTGCGATACCCTCTTGCATTAGTTCAGCATCTTGGCACAAAAAGCGCTGCTGCCTGTGGCGCGTACACCTTCAAACACACACACACACACACACACACACCGCCATCAGCTGCTGGGACTCGCGTGGACCATTAGACAGCTGGTTTCACCGTGGGAGCCGCGCGCTGCCATGTCCACTGGAGACAAAGCGTTCCTTCAGAAGAAGATCATCTCTGCAGATGGTCCGTCGGCGAGGGAGGTGGAGCACGACGTGCTGCTGCAGTCGTGGTGCGCGACGTGCATCGAGCCGGAGGAAGAGTCGAACCGGCGCCGCTCTGTCCTCGAGCGCATCAACAGCATCGTGCGTAATTGGATCAAAACGACCATGATCACCGAATTCCGTGTCCCACCGGAGACGGCCAGCCAGATCGAAGGCCGCGTGTTTGCCACCGGCTCCTACCGCTACAATGTTCACACTTCTGGGAGCGATATTGATATGGTGCTTATTGCTCCGAACCGCATCACCCGGGAGCACTTCTTCAACTCTCTGGCGCAGCGCTTCCTAGCGGAGTCGTGGGTTTCAGAGCTGAACGTGGTTCGTGATGCGCGCGTGCCCATCATCTCGATGATGTGCGACGGCATTGACATCGACCTCTCCTTTGGGTCTATCCGCCAGGATAAGGTCCCGGAGGTTATTACCGACGATCTGCTCCAGGGCCTCGACGAGGTGTCGGTGGCGAGCTGTAACGCCGTGCGGGTGGCGCACTGCGTGATGGACCTGGTTCCCAACAAGGGAACCTTCCGTCAGGCGCTGCGGTTTGTGAAGGCGTGGGGAAAGGCTCGGAACATCTACAGTAACACTTTCGGGTTTCCCAGTGGTATCGGCTGGGCCATTCTGGTCGCCTTCGTCTGCCAGTGCCATCCCAACCAGAACGCCGCTGGCGTTGTCAGCCGCTTCTTCCGCATTTACACCACGTGGTTCAAGCCGAACCCGCACGAGTCGGGCCGTGAGAACCGTGCCATCTATCTCACCGAGTCGGGCCGTGTGAAGACGAACCTGGGCCGAAGCTGGGACCCTAGGGAGTATATGTCGGACGCCCTCGCTCTGTTTCCGGTTCTGACCCCAGCGCTGCCGTACGGCAATGCGTGCTACAACGTTACACTGACGAACTTGAGGCAGCTGTGTGATGAGTTCGCGCGTGGCCACGAAATCATCAGCAAGTACCTGCCAACGATGTCGTCCGAAGAGGCCCGCCACCAACTTGGCCCCTTCGGTGTCTGGACCAAGCTTCTCGAACCCGTGGAATTCTTTGGCGTCTACAAGCACTACATCCACATTCAGATCGGCTGCACCGATCCTCAGCTATACAACAGCTACGTTCCTTCCGTGGAAGCTAAAATTCGGCGACTTTGGTGTGGCACGGAGGAATCGCGTGGCCGCGCACTCGACGACTACAAGCAGTTGCGCCTCCACCTCTGCCCGAAGCGCTTCGAAGATCCAGAGGAGGTTGCAGCGCGTGCTGCGGCCCTACGGGCAGCAAAAAGTCACGCAAAGAACGGTGCGAGCGGCGACCCCACGCGAGTGTACACCGCGCACTACTTCATCGGAATGTCAGTCGAAGGGCAGATGAAAGGCGAAATCAATCTGGCCGTCTCTATTCGGGCTTTCCACAATGTGGTTCGCCAGCTAGGACAGTATCGCGCCGACGTAACAATACTGCCGCGGATCACCGTCGTGGGCATGTCAAAGATTCCCAAGTGGGTTACGGGAGACCTCCCGAAGGCGAGCACTGCTGGCGCGACGAGCGGCGCGTCGGAGGTCGGTAGCACCAACGAAATCTCCGGTCCAGCAGCAGAAGCCCCAGCAGCCACTCCAACCCCGGCTCCCACGTCAAGTGTAACGGCGACCTCCATGCCCAGCAAGCGGCCAAGGGAGAGTGATGACGCCACTAGTGGCACCAGTGGCACCATGTGCAGCTCCGCCGCCACGGATAGGGCCCATGGTGACGGAGAAGTCGAGGGCAACGTGCCCAATGGAAAAGGGGGGGCCACAGCGGCAAATGCCGTGGGGCAGCGCACGGCGCCAGCGCCGAAACCTACTGCTGTCGAGGAGCTCGAGTGCGCGCTGGGCCTGGACTTCTAGATGTCACCCACATGCGACTCCGCACCGCACAGCGGTTGGATCTGCGTAATCACCATGGTTAAGGCTCGAGTTGGCGAGCAAGATGACGGTTACGCTGGTCAGTGCGTAGTGGTGAGCACGGGATGCATATCTGTGTGGAGGGTGGGAGTGTGGAGTGCAGGGGTACGTGCCGATGCCACCGCTCTTCAGCGGAAGGAGTAACAATTCATTGGGTGAAGGGGGGGAGGAGCGGCTACTCCAAGCCTTTTCTGAGCACGCCCGTATCCCTCTGAGCCTCGCCCAGCTTCTTTGCCGCAGGAGCGCCGGTAGAAAATGTTGGGGAGGGGAGCGGAGGTGGAGAGAGTGCAACATGTGTGCAAGGGAAACGAAGGTCGCCGCAGTGGATCGACGGGCCTGCACTACTTGTCTGCGGTAGACCACACGCCACCCTTCCCCCCCTCCCCTTCCCCCTCCTCCCCC
>PGOM01000151.1:13252-31880 GCA_002921335.1 Paratrypanosoma confusum | reverse complement strand
CCCCCCCCCCCCCGACTACTCTTGTTATGCCATCGACGGGTCTTTTCCAACCCCCCTGCCGCTGCCACAGCCTGAGATGAGCAGCAGCGAGGAGTACGATCTCCTCGAGGTGGATGTCATCCTGCGCGATGGCACCCACTGCTCCCTCGGTTTTATGGAGAGCATCTACCTCCGTAAGCTGATCTGTGTGCCACAGCCAGTCGCTCTGAGCTTCGGTACAAAGCGCGGACTCGAAGCTCTAGAGGCGGTAATGGATGCTGCACCTCTTAGCTTACGAGCGAATGACGCGCAGGCCACAGTTTCACCAGGGACCAGTGGCACTGCCACGGACACGATAGAGCTGTCACGCGGCCCGGGTGCTGACTCAGCATGGGTACTACCCGAGGCTGGCGTTTTGACGTCTGTGGCGCACGATCCACCACTGCTGGTGGAGCTTCTAGAGATTGCGTCACACCTGGAGATGCCGCAAACCTTCGCGAAGCTATGCGCCGTTTTTCGTTATGTATTCGACACCGGGGTTCGCCGTATTTCTCCCACGTCGCTGCGAGCTCTCTTGCCACAAGAGCTGGAATCGTACCACAATGACGTTTGCACTGCATTTCACCTGCCTCTGGACTCCATGGCAGACAGCCAGAGGACGATGAAGCAGATGTACCTTCGCGACGACTACTTCTTCCCGCGGCGGTCATGGACGGATATGACGCAGTCGGTGGATCCTGCGCGCATCCGCGGAAGCGGTGAGAGTGATGTGTTCGAGGACGACTTCTCGGTGGCACTGGAGCTACTGCATCCGTTTCGGAGCCCCCAGTGGGAGTCTGATGAGTCTGTGTCGACATGTCCTGACTGTCTCCGCCCGTTTTCCTCGTGGGCGTTTCCATTTTCTCTCCATGGGCCGCGAGCGAGCCACTGTAGATGCTGTGGAAAGCGGAAGTGCGTTAGCTGCACGTCGTGGATGCTAGACAAGTCCGTTGCCAAGGTATCGAAGCCGGGCATGCCTGAGGAGGGCCAGATGCGCCGCGCATGCCGCAGCTGCTTTCAGCACATTGAAAAGGTCAACAAGCACACTTTTATGTGCCAAGTGTTTATGCTTTCCGGGTTGAATATCGTAGAGATCGCCTTCATGCGGTGCGTGAATGCAGAGTGGAGGAGCGCGGCAGAGCTCTGTCTCAGCAACTATCGTCTTGCGCTCTACCGCTACTACACGTGGAAGTCCATCGTGCCACCATTTGCTACCAGTATTTTGAGAAACAGTGTCTCCATGCTTGTTGGACATCCAGAGCCGGTTTTGCTGCTTTTTCTGGCACTGGACTGGAGCGACAACGCGCTCGTTTCACAGGCCGCAGAGGTGCTGTGTGGTACCATTAACATCCTTGCAAACAGGCGCAGTGCGGGGAGTGCCAGTGCGAACATCATTGGGCAGACCTGCGTCCAGAAGGGTGCAAGGTTCCCAGCCTACTCACTGGGCACACGAAAGGCCCCTTCAATCGGTGAGGTGGCTTCATGGGCATCACTGTCATCACCATCACCGATGCAGTCCCCGATAAGCGGACAAGCTTCCCGCTTCTCACCAACAGGAGCAGTCTCTTCCGGAGAGTGCTACGAGGGGCCGATCGTGTCGCACTGGCACCTGCTTTGCACGCGCACATGCGGAACAATGTTTCCGGTGTTTTTCGGCGTGAAGATTCTTGAATTTCTCCACCGGGCACCTCCTGAGCACGCCATTGCTGCGGAGCTTCGGGAGCGCGTCACTAACGAGCTACTTTTACAGAAGAACCTGGATGGTAGCATGCGAGAATGCCTCATTCCTCAGTTGCTGGACCTTTTTGCTCTCAGTAGTGCGGAGCAGTATGCGTCTGAGGTACTTTGCGCACTTTCCGAAGAGGACCCCAAGGTAGCCGTTTGGGTGATTCAGGCTGCACGAACGGGACCGAGGTGCAATGACCTCAGCTACAACATGCTCTGCCTGCGTGTGACGGATGCGGTCAGGGCAAGCATCGGTGGGCAGGAGCAGTACCAGCAGTTTCTTGCCACCCTCTCATTTCTCTCCACCCTGGAAGAGACTTGCCGTGTGGTGTACCCGAGTGTATCTGAGCTGCGCGAAGCTCTTATTCAGGCACTGCGGAAGGTTGGTGTGGCACAGGAACCTGTAGGTGGCAGTGTCACTTCGGAGGAGACTCTGGTGCGCCTACAGCAGCCGTTTACATTTCCATTCAACTCGAAGATCCTAATCAATTGTGTCAATGTCAGTGGAGTGTCGGTGAAGTCGTCCAAGCAGCGACCGATCGTCATTCCATTGTGGGACACCGGTGGTAAGGAGCACTGTGTGCTGTTCAAAGCAGAGTGCCTCGACAAGGACTTGATCTTGTGTGTCGCGAACAAGACACTTCAGTACATTCTCCGGTCTCACCTTGTGCACGTTCGGCTCCCGTCGTACAGCGTTTTGCCACTTTCGGCAACATCGGGACTAATCGAGATCGTTCCCGACGCGCGCACAGTACAGGACGCCACCTCGGAATTCAACAATGAGCAGAGGCGCCTGCTGCTCTACCTGGGGTCTCTCAGCTGCAGCCAGAGTCCTGGCGGCAAAGCTCCCGGGACGGCGCCGCTGCAAGCTGACTCAGGTCACGGCGTCTCGGTACAAGGGGCTGATTCGGGGAAGGTGAGGGACTCGAGGGTGAGTGAAATAGGCACCCACCCGTGTTTGCGCGGCTCTAGCATTAATGGTGAAATGCTGCAGCCATATCAACCGCGTGCAGGTAGTGGCGTGGTAGATACCACGTCTGGCGGCTACGCAGCTTCTTCAACGGCAAGCCGGCGGCGAGGACAGATACGGGAGAACTTTCTGTGCTCGGCGAGGTACTTTATCCTGTTCAACTATCTCTTTGCGATCGGGGATCGCCATCGGGACAACGTAATGATTGACCGAAGTGGATCGATTTTCCACATCGACTTTGGGATGGTCCTGACGGCGAAGACGTACGCAGAGCGGTTGATGACGAGCTACGTGCGATTTGACTCAGATTTGGAAGACTGCGTGTTGCACTACATCCGCAAAGCGAACATGCCGTCCACCAAGGTTCTCGACGAGTTCGTCACTAGTACTGCAGCGTGGTTCCTGGAGGTGAGGCTGTACGCACCACTTCTGTTTCAACTTCTATGCCACCTGGTCCAGCGTGGTGCGCTCGATGAAGTTCGAAACACGGAAGAGCTGAGCAAGCTCGTTGACACCATCATGATGCGAGGAAGTGCAGATGCAACCTGTCGGACGATGTTTTGCACTCGCGTAAAGCAGTCGCGTGGCCAGTCCTGGCTGAAGGACTTGACCCACGAAACGCAGAAGATGACGAGTAGTGTCTTCTCGCTCGTTTACCAGCCGTTACTCGACCGCATGAGGAAGCGGTGAGAGACATGGGGCTTGCTGCTACTCCTCTAGGCCATGCAGGCTGATCCCCTCTCCCACTCGACTCGAGATCCTCTCCATGGGCACGGCAGAGTGCGATATTGTGGTAGTGCGAGTTTCACCGGCTCTATTCGCGGAGTTGTGCGCGTGCGTGACCATTGATGAGGTCAGGGCGGCCGAGTGGTGGCTCGAGTGTGAGAAGTGCGGTTGCCTGGAGCACGCAACGGCCAAGACTACACCCCCCTTTGCTCCCCCTCTTCCTGACCACCTCTTCTTCACCTTCTGCGTACCCTCTTCGTACCTTCTCGCACCAAATTTATTCTGCTACGCTTTGCCTTCTACCATTGCCAAGGCTAACGCTGTGCTGGTATGTCGTTGCCAAGGAGAGTAGGAGCTGACCGACCTACTGGGTAATGGAGAGGGATGGGCCTCGTAGGGAGAGCGTAACTGCTCGTAACCTCCACGTGCTCGAGGGACACGTGTGTCGGCCGTAGTTAGTCACCACGTGGTGTGGTTGGTTCTGTGAAGCAAAGTTCTGCTCGTCCACGCGCTAACAGTCCCACTACCCCCCATGGTGAATGCACAGCCGCACAAATGTGTGACGCTGCAGGGCTCACTTCCCGTGAAATATCACAGGTACTTTCTTTCGTGGCACGTGAAGCAACATTTTACAAATTGGTGACCGTATTCCAGCATGCCCTACCTCAACTAGTAGAGTGGGCTGATGCTACTGCTACTGCCGCCGCCACTGCAGCTGAATCTGCTACTTTTCATCGGCTGCTATATGCACGCGCAGAGGTGGCCAGGCATTTCGTGGCTTCTCCACTGCTCTTTTTTTTCATTCTTTCTAGCACCTGATCCTGGGCCAGCCACAACGCGTAGCACAGTGATTGCAGTAAGTAGGACTGTAGGGCGTTCAAGGCACGCAGCTGGTACAGAGTGCACATCGTTTCACGACTTCCTTCCTCCTCTTTCGCGTGACCTTTTCTGGTGCCCCCGGTGTGCATGTGTAAACGACCTACCGTGCATTGCAACTTCTAGCAGATTCCGCTGGCACACAAAGGCCAGCTCAACGTATTGCGACCTTGCTCCCTCTTGACGTGCGAGGCCCAGTTCCGAGCGAGAAAACCCTTCAGCCGTGGCCGCGTGAATTTACCCCCTTCCCCTTCCACTCCAATCTCCTCCCCAGTGGCTTGGCGTACCTTTTCCTACCTGCCTCACTGCAAACTTGTTTGAGTGCGACAACGGCTAGCGTTTGTGTGTTTTTTCTAAGGTGACGGGGTGCGCAACAGTGATATTTTTCTCTGCTTTGTCGAACGTGGCTCTCGATCCGCCTGGATTCGACCTCAAACATTTTCCAGATTCGTTTGGAGCCTCAAAACCATGTTCGCCGATGGAGGGGAAAGACTGGATATGGACATTCACTTCGGGACCGCGTCATGTGTCGCAGACTTGCAGCGCTTGATAATCGGCAAGACAAACAATCTGACGGAGGAGTGCTTCGATCAGTACTACGGGTCGGATAACGCTGATAGATCCGATGATCGCGCATGCGGTGGAAAGGTTCGCTTCTTTTCTACCTCTGCGTATGTCCCAGACGAGGATCAGGTATGCCCATTGAGCAGTGGCCACCATAGAGAGGTGGCAGCGCTTCCCCCGTCTTTGAAGGAGCTTCCCAGGCGAATGCTCTGCATCTGGGATCTGGACGATACACTCGTTCGACCGGGCAGCGAGAACATTCGCCAGCACCGTGTGATACCGGAGGATCAGCTGTACCTGTTGCTGCGGAATATCGCATCGTGCGAAAACTGCGACGTCGACCATCTCATTCTGACACAGGGAAGTGTGGCAGACGTATTTAGCACCAATCCCGCGAGGCAGGGCGCTCTCACGTGTTTTCTTCCATTCCTCAAGCCGACTGTAGCCCCTGCTATGGAGACATCGGTGCTGGCCAACCCGGTCAACACTAGTAACGATGCGGGCAGGTGTGGCAATGGTAAACCTTGCAAGCCACTGATGGACTTGCCCAGTGAAGCACCACCCGATCTCGTTGCGTTCGAGGAGGTGGCGTCGACACTGGCGAAGCTGAAAGCGCCAGGCCACAGCCTGTGGAGGACCAAATCGCACTCGTCGAAGGAGTCGCTACCGGATCTTGGTAAGTCCTCAGCCAAGGCGAATGACCAGCGTGCCAATATCGCGGCACTGCTGAATGTTTTTTCTTGCAGCAGAAGGGGACGGACAGTAGCGGAGAAGTCTATGAATTCGGGAGGATCTCAAGCGCATGGCGATGTGGCCGATAGCGAGTCTCCACTGCTAGAAATTGTGAAGGGTGATCCCTCGTTGAACTGGGGGCCAGTACGTGAATCGGAGGCCAGGGGAATGGTCGTGAGTCGCCCGGGCAGCTCACCACGCTACCGACGAAATTCAACACGACACCGAGCACATTGCCAAAGTATGGCCGCGAGCACTGACGGCTACTTCAGCTTCAATGCTATTCGCATCACTCCATTGTTCGATATGGAGTCGCCAGGCAGGCAAGGAGGGGAAAGCGAGCGTGACATCCTTGAAGAAGATCTTCGGCGTTTCAAAGAAAAGGAAGGCTTAGATTCCGTACGTTGGTTCATCTGGCGGCCTGGTGTTCGTGGCATTTCCCTCAGCGGCAACTACTGCAACGTATTTCCCGAGGAGACGGTGGCGGTGCTGGATGGAACCCAGTTTCGGAAGATTGACGTGGTGTGGTCCCTCGCGAAGAGTGGGCTCTGGGACCGCGTGGTCTTCATTGACAACAACATGGTTGAAGTAGGGTTGACCCAGCCGGTTTCACGACCGTCACCATCGCCAACGAAGCGAAGTGAGGCTCTCGCTTGGAACGCGTTGAGCAACGCGCGAGTGAACGTACACGGCCATGACCCCAAAACGAAAAGAGATATGCAGGCCACGGGGGTTATCAGCCTTGGTGGTCCTCTTCTAAAGCTCATTACGGCGCTCTATACGAAAAACAGAATCAACCACGAACTGCGAAAACGTGTTGTGCCACTGGCGGAGGAGCTGCCTAGGGCAGTGAATGTAGGGGAACCGAGCGAAGCAACACCGGCGTCTGAACCACCGATGGAGGGGAGCATTGCACCCGATTCCGAATCTCGCGCGAGCAATTACAGCTTTGGCTTTGATTGGCCACTGGACTCTGATGCCCTAGCGGAGGTTTCAGACAGAGTAAGTAGTACCACAGACACTTTGAGTGGCGATGGCGCAGCAAACTCTTTACCGCGGCAGTTTGCGAAAGAGATCGCGAAGATAGCAGACGGAAAAACCTCTGTGGATGAAGCAGCGCAACTTTTGGCTAGAGCGATTCAGCGGCAGAAGCTGTCGCAGCCCAGCTCCGAGGTTGATCTAGGTGGAAAGGGAAATGAGCAAGCCGAAGGTGAAAGTGTGGTCGAGCGGCATGTGGATGTGATCATTTGTCACTATCGCATGGACGAAAAGGAATATTCTGATATTCCGAGGCGTGAGTCTGGTGCGACTGTGGAGTCTTCTTTATCGACTGCACCCAGTCGTCATACTCATCCAATTCTTCCGGGTAATTGTGGGTGCGAGAGGGAGGACTACGAGCGAATGCTAGGCGCCTTCCGAAGGTCGTCAGTGAAGATTCGGAATGCGACGGACCCAATCATCGTCCGGCAGACGTTGGAGGTAGCGATGCAGGAGATGAATGTTCCGGTTCGAAAGCGCCTGACATCGATTTCTCAGGAGGACGTCACAAAGGTTCTGGACGAGCTCGATGCGATTCTTGACGAGGTCAAGTGGGATGAGGAGACCCTACTGATTCATTCGCCCGAAAGCGTACGGCAGCAGCTGCTGGAAAAGTACCTGTGGATTTTGCGAGGTATTCCCGTAGTCGACCATCAGTACTTCGGTGAGCTGGCGACTTTCCTTCGCCCGATTTCTATCACCCAAAATCCAATCTCGGAGAGGTCCATTTTGGCAATTCGTGGAGCATTGCAGAGGCTGCGCGGCCGCTACCCAGCGTACCGCACCTTTATTCCGAAATCAACCGGTTCCCTTACGAAACTGCCTGGAGAAAAGGCATTCCATATCTTTGCGACGAGCTCTCCGGCAGAAAATCCTCTTATCTACAAGATGAAGTTCAGAACGGAACCAGTCACTGGCCTGCAAACAGACGCTGCGATGCCCGCGTAACGCTTCTATTGGCCAGTACCTGGGCAGTGTAGTGACCATTTTAGTGAAGATGGTACATTGTTTTCCCGCTTCTGCACGCAGAGAAGAGGGAGGCTGGGAGGGGGAGTTCACACCGGTGGTGCGGAAAATACTCGTGCACTTCGCACGACGTCGCAGTGGCCGTAGGCACTCGCCCTTCTAAGTGCCCCTATCACTCTTGCCCCACTTTCTTCTCTATCCCCCCTTCTTCTTTTCCTTCCCTCTTTCCGTCCCCCTTTCCCTCGCCCCCCCCTGCACCCGTGGAGCTGCTGCGCGCTGCACGTGCCGCATTTTCCCGATCGGCTATTCAGTGGGCGTGCACGGTGGTCTTCTTTGTGGAGAGATTTACCATTATCACGCTGTGGGTGACCTATATCTGGTTCTCTCGTGTGACCTGTGCAGTGAGGCGCGTGGGCTGCTTCCTTCTCTGTGTATACCACACCTTTGCTGCACTCTACGCGTGTGTGCGCAGCTTCCGTGGGTGCTGATGACGGCTTGTGTAGTGTAGGCGGTGAAGGGATTGTGATCGTTTGCAAATGTGAGTGTGTTGCCGCTTCTGTAGGGCTATCTCGATGTTATCGTGCAGGCCCACTTTTGCGGTTTATGCGAATACTTTGGTGAGGGCTGCAGGCGACATGCCCCCGTGAGTTGGCGTGCTGGGCACAACCGAGGAACTGCTGTACTACAACGATCGGTGTGATCCAAGCCTCTCCCTACTTTCCTCCCCTTCGGTGAAGCCTCTCTCTGTTTCTCCTTCCACTCATCCGGTTTCTCTTTTGTCATCATCTCCCTCGCTCTCCGTGGAGGAGTTTCAACGTGCCTCCTCCCCACCCTCGGCTTCTCTTCGACCCTGCCGGTGAAAAAAAGGCGTGTGCAATGCCGCTCGGCGCCTCGGCGACCCACCGTACGCCTCAGATTGCCGCTCCATTGTCAGAGAGGCGGAGGGGGAGGGCGACAACCGTGTCTTGACGGCGTGTGTGTGCTGTGCCGTGCACTGGCATCAGCGCACGACCTCTTTGTTTTTTCTTTCCCCTCTTGTCCCCACTATCTCGCTTGCTCACTCACAAGCACGTTCTGTGCTTGCGGCTCATTACTCCCTTCCGGCAAAGAATACAGTGCACTGGATGAGTTGGTGGACTGGTTATGGGTTCACATCGCTGTGGATTCCGTGTGCGGTTAGAGAAGCCATCCGGGAGGCTAGCGAGCTGGCGGGCTGTGGCCGCCTTGACGTGCGGAGGTACCGCGGGTACAGGTGCTAACCTTCCCTAATATGCACTCACATGTGCTTCAATGGACTCCGCTCTTCCTTCCCCACCAGAGGAGCAGTCATGGTGTGATTGTGAATGCTCGGGTAAGGAGTTCGAGTCACATCTCCATGAAAGAGAGGGGGGGGTCACCGTTTTTTTTTTTGTGTGTGTGTGCTTGGAAGGGGAGTGGGGGAGGGAGAGGAGCCATTGTCTTGAATTCTGGTGCCGAGCGCGGTGGTCGTCAGTGCGCGGCTTTGGAGAGCCGCTCGGGGCTGCATCGCTGTGTGTTCCGTATGTTGTCGTTTCACTGGAAGGCTTGGGGCGCATCGGCTGGTCAGTCGGTTAGCTGGCTGGTTGGTCAGAGGGGTGGATTCAGCTCCGGCCCGACGCTGATGAGCCACTGCTTAATTGCGATGGAGGTACCTCTCAGCGCGGCCAAGGCGCTCCACTCTTTGGCAAAAGGAATGTTTGTATGTGTTTGTGTGCTCACCCTGGTTCTGTGGTGCGTGCCAGTGCGTGTGCACGCGAGTCGGCGTGAGGTGGTGGGCTTGTCCGTACCCGTGCGTGGCAAAGCAGATGAACGTGAACAGTCTCTGCTTTTCTTGTTCGCGAGAGCGGCGGGATCATAGCCTCCTGCTGCCCTTTTCTGGACAACGTGCTACGGTATGTCCAATGCTCAACGTCCGGCATTGTGGAACGGATATCCAGCGCCGTGACGACAAGGGGACGGGGAGGAGGAGCTGTCAGTGGGACAGGGCCGACCTGGCCGTTGCACACTATGGCGGTGGTCGCCTACTCCCGTGGGCTCTCCCGTGAGGCACCTCGCGCCCATGTGATACGCCAATGCGCTCGTTACCATTGACTTTGGCTGAGCGTGGTGGATCGTGCGCTCATTTCTACATATAATACACACATATATATATATATATATATATATACACGTATATATTTAACTGGGGGCGAGGACACGGTACCCATATTGGCACCTACAGCACCCGATTCGTGGGGAAGGTAGCGCTGTGGCTAGTGTGAATGTGGAACCAGTGGCAAACAGGGAATTCCCACATCACAAATTAGACTGGTACCTTTGTAGACGTGTGGAGCGTCGCTGCAAGAGCCTCTCGCCACTGCAGCTCTGCTCTCGCTATCTTCACCAGAGCCTCATCGCACCGACGTGTTGACAGCCGCATGCCCGTGGATGTAGGGGGTGCTGGCAATGAACGGCTCCCAAGTAATGGGTGGAACACCTCCTCGGCCTCCAGTGTGGCGATCTGCCCTACGCTCTGCACCAAGCATGCTAGGCGGTTCTGTGTTATCCCATTCCACGCCCGTGAGAGTGCGTATTTTTGTGGCGTCTTTGAGGATGCTGTGCGCGTATCTCCTTCGTCGACTTACCATGCACGACTTCCCGACGCGCATGGTTTGGACTTCACCTTTGACATGGTTCTCAGCCCCGCGCATCAGCTCACTAATCATGTTGTGGAGCCGCTTCTCCACGCCATAACCCAAGGGGGTAGTGCGATCTTGATCGTGTCACTCACCGGGACCAATGAGGCTGTGTCGGAGGAAGGTGGGCTGGTGGCTATGGAGCTGTACGCTGGCTTCCTGCCGATGTTATTTCACGCAGCGCGGGATTGCGACGTGGCACGTCTGTCTGTGGCCCTTGTAGCCGGCCGAAATCTGGGAGTAATGGATGATGTCCTCAGTGGCCGCTCAGGTCTTCGAACGTGGAGTGATTTGGAATGTGATGTCATTGAACGAGGCTCCAGTGCCTCGCGATGGGGAGATCTAATGCGACTCTTCAGTGCCCGGCACGAATCTAAGCTATCCGCAGGCTCGGCGCTGGTGGTGCGGGTTTCCATGGAGGGTTACGGTGAAGTTATCATCATGGAAACTGGAAGCAGCACCGATACGCTTCGGGAATTGAATTCGCTGGTTTCGTCGCTTCGGTCAAATCAGGCGGCTGGTGTAGCGGGTGACAAGCAAGGGGAGCGTCCCCTTGCTTCGCTTCTGTCTATTCCTTCCGCATCCGAGGTTGTTACCCACTTTGTAGCTATCCCTGACCCAACTGTTTGTGAAGAAACGAGTACGAAAGTTTTGCAGTTCAGCTCCGACGCTGCAGCTTGTGTGGGCGTGGACGCCGTGGGGCTGGCGGATGTACCGACCAGTCGCGATTCGCTGGAGTGTGTGGGTTTAGGCCACCCGCCACGGCGCGACGGTCGATATGCCTGGAGCGAGGAGCTACTGGTGGAGCCGCAGCTCATCGCTGCGCAGGAGCCGGCATGGGCGGCCAATGAGGGTCGCGCTCAGGATAGCAACTGTGACGGCTCGACGGCTGGGTGCGCTGTAGGATGTTGCACTTCTAGTCGACGGCTCAGGGCTGAAGCCCTTTCGCATGGGCCTTCACCACCCTTGCAGAGTACAGAGGAGCGGTGGGGCGCGGCGCACGCGGCTGCCCGTGATACCCATGCTGTTTCTGGGGTAGAGCTGCCGCGCAGGATGGAGGCTCAGGGCTGGAAATGGGGAGGTCTGCGTACGGGTAGAAAGAATCCTCCCCGTGATAAGGCGATCCCTGCTCTACTCATGGGGCGTGACAGGGAAGCATCTGCGCCGAGAAACAACATGACAATGACAAGCGGCAATGAGACAATGGGGCTTTCAGAGTCACCTTGCAACGATATGCTTAATCGAAGTGAAGGAAATGGTGGGCGCCGTGGTGGCAGAGCCGGAAAGTGCACAGGAAACGTGGATACGCCACTGCTTGTTTCTCCCCGTTCACGGAGCCAACGCGCTGGTGCGATGCAGAACAAAAGCACGCAGCAGATAGCGGTGCAGCTACCAAACGCGGCTGATGGCGAACGTGGCGTAGCCGCTTCACTGCCAAAGCATTATTTTCATCCCTCGGAATCGTTGGAAGTGGGCTCCAAAGACGGTCGGGAGCAGGCCATTCTAGATCGGCTGGTGAGTTCGGAGCACACTAACCGTGAGCTCTCTTCTGCCCTTGCCTCCGCGCGCACGGAACTCCGACACATGGCTCACTCGCTAGAGGTGACCCATGCAACACTGCAGAAAAAGCAGGAGTCTCTGCTTGCCGCTGACAGTACTGCGACGGCACTAAGGTGCGAAAATGCGCAGCTGAGCGCCACGGTAGCAAGACTGCTGAAGAGGATCGACGAGCTGAACACGAAACTTACAGCCACAACCACCAGTCTTGCGGAGGCGGTCGCGAAGCATGATGTTGCGGGGACTGCCGCCAATCAGCTTCGAGATGAGCTGAAAAAGGCAAAAAAAGAGGTGAAGTTCCTGCAGCGAAAAGAATCTGCACGCGCTCGCCTGGCCATACTGAATTCGCTGGACGCATCAATCGCTTCTCCTGACCTTGCTTATCACGCTGCATCTCGCGTGTCGCATAGTGGCTCAGTCGAGGACGTTGGACGTCAGCGTGCGCGTCACGCGAGCCGTGGCCGCGGTGGGCCAGTGACAGGGGCGGATGAAAAGTGTAAAGACGAAGCCTCATCGCTGGCACATGTTATTGTACAGCTGCGAAGGCAAAACACGCAGCTGGAGGAGGAGAATCGGAAGCTTCTCAGCGACGTTCAATATCATCAGAATCTCACTGCCGCCGTCACCCTCAACTCACGAGCGGAGAGGGGGGCGCGTGCAGAGGATCAGGTGGACGAGGCTCACGCTGATCCGGTAGGAGAGGCAGTGGCGTGGCGGCTTGCTGGACGACGTGGCTACCAAGCTCCTGGACAGGTTGGCTACTATTCTCAGGCAGATGTGAAAGAGACTGAACCTACGCCATCAGGGGCTTGTGGGACATGCGAAAGTTTTCGGGTGAAGCTGAAGTACTTTGCGACAGAGCTTTCACGGGCTAGGGCGGAAAAGGATCGTCTGCAACACATCCTGGTGACAGCTCAGTGCCAATCGCGGGTGCCGCTGGTTGGTGCGGAAGACACATTGCATGGCGGACGCCCAAGTCCCTCAGCGTTGGTTGTATCCGCAATGGAGGCGGGATGTGCTTCCCTTCGCGCACAGCTGGCATGCTACATAGATGAGGTACAGCGCCTCCAGTGCGGGAGCAGCGGCGCAGGCGTCACCCTTGTGCGTCATGGAGCTGATTTTCCTCCATTGAAAGTGCTGAAACAGCATGATACTGCGGTTGATGCTGTAGAAAAGGCACTCGCAGACATCGCCTCAAAACAGTGCGCTGACGTCACACGCCTTCCACGCACCGCAACTGCAGCGGATGCGGAGGTGATGGCTAGATCTGTGAACTTCGAGGTGGAGCGCTGCACACATATCATGGCATTCATTCCCACCTTCGCGCAGCTCTCGGTTGCTCTAGAGCACGTTAAGATGCGTGCTACGCCGCTGCAGTGAGGCCCGTTGCTGACTTCATCGTCTGGTGGAAAGGGTTGCCGTGGGGGTGCGCCCGTGACGTTTCCGTGGCCTTGCGGGTAAGTTTCCACGGACGTTGGTGGCCCTTCGCGCCCCTAGGGGGGGTGGGGGGCCCAGTGCATGGGCTGAGCCGAACGTGCCACATCATCTTCACTGGAAGCCAATGCTACGTGAAGTATTGCTACTCTTGGTGGCGAGCTGTTGGCGAACTAATTCAGGGGGATGGTGAACCCGAGCGCCATTGCCACAATGAACTACTGCCGGCGGTATTCACTTCCCTCCGACTCTCCCGACACCTGGCCTTGGGACGTGAGCTATGGTCGGGCAGCTTCGCTTGCCGCGTTACGTATTTAGACTACACTTTTGGATCACACCTTCTTCTCCCAACGAACCGGAAACGCTCTTCATGGCCCCCCCTGCTTTTCTTGGGCGCGTGCATTAGCACACAATCTCCGTGGGGTGAGCTCAGAGCTCCCACAACCTGCGACACGAGTGTGCCACTTCGATAGAGAGAAATATTCAGGGAGGGGAACGAGGGAGTGCGGCTTTGCCTAGATGAGCAGGCAGCCCCGCAGCTGGAGCCGCTCCACGTGCATTCTGCTCTTTCTTTCTCTCGTTCTCTTTTCTCATCCATTGGATCTCCCTCAACTTAAACCTCGTTGATCTGGTCGGTGAATTCCGTTGCGTGCGCAAGCGGTCCCTCAGCGACCCAGCTCCTCAGTGAGGGTGGAAGGAGGAGGGGCGTGCGTATACTTTTGTGCGTTCATGGTCGCTCAAGATAGTTTTGCGCCGTGAGCCACTTGAGCTTGCCGAAGAACAGCGTGATATCAAGTTGCTCGAACGCGCACATATACGCGGGGGCACGCCAGATGGGCTGGCGGTACGTGCCGGTGGGTGCCAACTCTCATAGGTCTTCAGCGAAGAGTGGACGGAGCGATACGAGCTCCACCGCTTCTCCAATTCAGAGAGAGGGTGCGGCTGCTTTGGGTTCTTCCAAAGATGGTGTGCCGGCGAGTAGAATGCGGGCTCATGTTAACTCCGTGGTCCGAAAGCTGCGACAAATGGCCACTCAGATGGCTCGCAATGACCGGGTGAAGGCCGGGGTGCTTGATCCACTATGCGAATATCTGTTCACGCGACGCGGTGTTGTGAAAATGGAGCTCATTGGGCTTGGAATCGGGCAGTTTGCTTCATCACTGGAGAGCCGTAGCGCCTTTCTACAGATGGCCCTTTTTGTCGCCATTCGCAACCACTTTCAGCAGATGGTGACTGTGAGCGCCCCCGCTCGTCATCACTGCAATGTGATGGACGGGCCACCTGGTGACGACGACGGGGATGGCGATGCCCAGGTGGTTCTTACTCGCACAGAGTTCTTTGATCCGTGCTGCTCACAGGTGGAGCGAGAGTGCTGTTCGAGGCTGGACATCTTGGTATCCGAAACCAACGTATCAGGCACCTACACACCCAGTGCGCCGAACCACGTTTTGGTGTTGTTCATGCCACATTGCCCGTGGGTGCTCTACCACAATTTGTATGCCGTCAACTGGCCACGTGAACTCAGTAGTCGCGACGCAACAAAGGGAGGCCCCGGCTCTTCGTACCTCAAGCTAAGGAACTTGTGTGTCATTGGAAATAACATCTCCCGAACTTTGGCTTGTGGAAAAACGTACTCCTTCGAAACCCTTCTTCCATCACTCTACTGCACGGACACGGGGCTGACCTTTTCGCGCAGACCGAGACGCTGCATTGGCGCTGCTCCGCGGTCCCAGCGTAGTAGGAGGCAATCGGAAAATACTAACGTGACTGATTTGGGCGTGGAGCCGCTCGGCTTTCACGATTCCGTGGATGAATTTGGCGGCGTCAGCCACACAGATTTGGAGCTTGCGTTTTCGGATCTGTCGATCGTGCGGCTCGCACCGGAATGGAGCGACGCCCAGGTTCATGACTTAGTGGCTCGCTGCCGCTGCCCGTCTGTGAGACGCAGTGGCGGGGAGTTGCTGTAGCCATGCTCCCAGAAGTCAAGCCGCTGCCCGAAATCTACTACGCATCCGCACACTCGCAGATGAGCACGAGCCGTGCCATTGAGAGTGTTCTTTGCCATGAGCAGCGGTATCGGATACATAGGCCAGCGCGTGGCTCTAAGGGCGATGGAGGAGAAGGAGGAGGCAGATGGGGGGGGACAGGTGTGGGGGAGGAGGAGCTGAAAGCCGAGCGGCAGAAACACTGCTCTTATCTCGCGAGTGATCACAGCGGCGCATTCCAGCCGCCCTGGGAAAATTACCCCCTCCCCCTTCGCGTACTCACTTGAGGTGATGGAGCCGTATGAGGGCGTGTGCCTTGTACGAGGCTCGCTTAGTCCTGGACTAGTGCTTTGCATTTTCAAAAATAACCGAGCACTTGACCGACAGTTTGACAGGCTGCACCCGATGCGAAGAAAGGAATGAGGCTCATGAACTGCTTACACTCGCGAAGACACATATACCGCTCCCTCCCCTCTCCGTGCCCTACGGCGGAACCCGTGTGAAAAGGCATGCCCGAAGGCGACGCAGCAGCAACATTAGCGGTAGGAAATGAGAGGTCGATCGAGACGCCCGACTACTTTCACTGCATAACGGACTCCCGTCTGAGAAACAGCGTTTATGAGCCCGAGGCAGACACTTTCCTTTTCTTGGATGCGCTGGACATCGACGCGGAGATCCTGAGAGCTGCGGCGCCGCGTCGATGCCTTGAGGTCGGGTGTGGAAGTGGCACCGTCATCACTCACCTCGCGCAGATTCTGCTGCCTCGTGCTTCGTTGGTAGAGACAGGTGATTTTGCAAGGTCATGCCCTAGCATGATCTTTTTTAGTGGAGTTGATGTGAACCCTGTTGCTCTGGAGGCGACTGCAATGACCTGGGAGCGAACCTTTGTCCAGAGTGGTTGCAAACTGACGGCAGTGCCTGGTGCTATGTACGAGCCACGTGATATCACCAACGGGACATTTCACGGGTCGCTTTCGCTTCACGAGGGAGACTTGTTTTCACCCTTCTGCTCTGCGACCTCCGGTGCCGTGGCTGGCCCCCCATTTGATGTGGTTTTGTTCAATCCACCCTATGTTCCTACTTCACAAAGTGAGCTGGACAGCGCCATCGCGAAGCAGGATCTAATCACTGCAGCCTGGTGTGGGGGGCCCAAGGGGAGGATCGTAATAGATCGCTTCTTAATGGGTTTGCCGCGTGTTCTTTCGCCATGTGGCGGCCGGTGCTACATCGTTGCTATTAGAGAGAATGACGTGGAAGACATTCAACGTGTCGCCCGAGAGGCATTTGCGGCGCAGCACGATCTGATTGCAACCGCAAGTCACGGCGGGGGCGATGACCTCGAGACAGCTGGCATTCCAAGCTCTTTCACGAACGTGGATATTAGCACTGTGGTCAGCCGCTACACTGGGGAGCACCTCTGTGTTCTGCGTATCACGACGAATCGGGTGGGATTGAGTGTGCAGTAAAGGTTTTCACGGGGTTGAAGCAAGTTAAGGATACAACTCGGAGCTCTGCGGTGCCTCGCGGTACCTTGTGGTTTGATTGGGTCCAGGATCTCCGAAGCATCGCTACCCACAGCGATCGGAGTGCTATTGAATGGTGCAGCGTCTGCATTGTCGCACCATGGTAACCGTAATATGGGGACGACAGCGAGTGCGGTGGAATCTCGTGCCTTCACATATCGGCTGGGATGCGCCTGATCAACTGGGGTAAACTGTTGAAGCATCTGCAATGCCCTAGTTACGCTCTCTCGTGACGTGGTATACTCTTGCTCAAGCTGCAACGAGTAAGCCGATTGCAGCTAACTACTAGTCCCGAAACTCGTAGAGAAGTTGAGTGTCGCTCCGCCTAGACCCTCGCAAGATGCGCGAAGTTTGCCCTCCTGCCCCGGCGATCAGGCTGACGAGCGCCATCGCCATGGTTTTGTCAGACCGACGGTCAGTACAGCATGCGATTGCAGCAGCAAATACTCACTTTCCCCTCAACCGCTACACGGCTCATTTAAAGCGAATAAAAAAGACACCCCAGGCTAAACATGGGGTGTGCTTGAGTGATTTTGGACCAGAACTGACAGGAAAACCCCCCGTCGCATTCAATGGAAAGCGTAAGCGCGAGCGACCTCACGGCGGCGATGAGGTCCTCGACCAGCCGCAGCCTCCCTCCTCGGATGATTCTAGCTCTACTGAAGCCGATGTACTTCTGTTGCTGGGACGCGTGGGGGATGTGTGCCCGTGTATGACAGGTGAAGAGCCGCTAGATAACCTGCTGGTGCATGTCTATGAGGCGCTTCGGCCCACTCCATTCGCACTTGAATCGGGGGCCTCACTATGCACAGCTGATGGCCGTGTTCCAATGATGAATGCGATTTCTGAGGCCCCTGACGCACAGCGGTCTGCGGATGCTGAACCTTCGGCCACGTTGAATGACCAGCTTACCTCATGCACTCTACTACCTTTGGGAAGCTTCCGGAGCTCTTCTAGCCTTCAGCCGCCCATCTTCTTCAGGAATATCGTCTTAGTGAAGGTAGCTAGTGACCCACCGCAGAACTCCATCGAGGAGTGGAACCATTTTGCGATGGCGTGGCCACTGTCCACGCCGAGGCCATCTGCGCGCACCAAAGTAGACTGTAAGGATTTGGTGCAGGGGCAGGAGGAAGTTCAAATACTCATGGACTCCATCGTGTTTCCCGCTGCGGGAGAGGCCAGAGAGAAGGGCTACTTGGGAATGGCTGCTGTTGTTTTAGATCCGGTGCGCCATGTGATTTTAGCGCAGAGCTCCCCGAGAGTTCGTCGGAACTGCATACAAGCGTGCCGACCGTATGTTTTTCCGATTGAGCACGGGGGCGACTCTTTCTTTTTCGGTTCACCGGAGCTGCGGCACATCGAGCCGCTAGGTATGGCTCCAGAGACCACGATCGACGAAGGCTTCGGCGATGCATCACCACCGATGGACATGTTGATGGACCACCCAGTGATGAACGTACTAAAAAAGCTTGCCCAGTCTTCGGACGACAGTAGGGTGGCATCGTACCTGGCGACAGGCCTTGATGTTCTCGTAAGCCACGAGCCGTGTGTCATGTGCTCGATGGCGCTGGTTCACAGTCGTGCAGGTCGTGTGTTTTATGGCTTCCCAAACCCGTCCCACGGTGGTCTTGGGTCGTGCTTGTCGGTACACTGCATTCGATCACTGAATCATAGCTTTCGTGCGTTTGCTGATGTCGGATCCACAGAGCTGTGGGCTGCCCGACTTCTTCGTCCTTAGTGACACTCGATTCGGCCGATAAAATGTCTTGGCAGACGTGACGTTTACCTGAAAATGAGAGTTATTACATGAGGGGGGGGGGG
>PGOM01000150.1:28856-39256 GCA_002921335.1 Paratrypanosoma confusum | reverse complement strand
CAGCGTGCGCTGGGTCCGACCTGTACCTTCTCGTTGCCCTCACCCTCTGGGCACCCCACGGAATATTAGCACTGCGCAGGACTTGCTCGCTGGTCCGCCTGCGTGACCGGCGATGCGGTTGCCCACGCTGCCCCCGCCCACCGCCTACTGGGGCATTCCCAGTATCACCTCCGCCGGGGCCGATCCAGCCCGGGCTAGCCTTGCTCACACACCGCCGTAAACCCACTTCTTCCGATGCTCACTCACCCACCACCACCCTCTTTCCTACCCCCCCCTCCCCCTACGCAGCAGCGGCGGCATGGCCCCCCAGGGCGTAGGAGCTGGTGGGGTAACACCCACGTGGGAGGGGAATATCACGCACACCGCCCCCGCCCCTTCCCTTGCCCACCCACTAGCCACGCCCCACAGCCTACCCAGCGACCAACCCCCTGGCCCCCAGCCAGCTTTACCACCACCCTCACCTTACACGGCCACACACACCACGCCTCACGGCTCTATATGTCGTCATCCGTAATGGCGATCTCTGCCGGGGCCGGGGCCGGGGCCTTCGCCTTCGGCGCCCCCTTCACGGGGCCCTTTCCCGGCTGCTTCGGCGGCATCTTCCTTGGTGCCTCGCCCTCCCGCATCGGCGGTGGCGGTGCCTTTTTCCCCGGCATCGCCGCTGGTACCGTCGCGGACAGCACAGACTCCGTCCCCGCCGCTGACCGTTCCGTCGCGCGGTCCTTCATCATTGACATCTCCGAGCTCGCCTTCGATGACACCGACGGTGAGCGGTTCACGCTCAGCATCGGCTCCTCCAGAGACCGATCCTTCTCGCCGTTCTCATCGTTCAGTGGCTCGTCGAAGAACCGCATGTCTCGCTCCCTTCGCTGCCGGCGAACGTAGAACAGCACCACGATCGTCACGATCGCAACTACCACCACCCCCGCAATCACGCCACCAACAATGGCGCCAACATTCGCGCTGGACTTCTTCGGCGCAAACGTGAGTGGCGCCAGCACATACCCAAGGCTATACCCCGGGGGCAGGCGGAAGTTCACTCGGTTCGGGTAGTACGTCGCAAACTGCACGTTCGAGCACGTCCGCTGCATGTTCATCGTCGTGTTCGTGCGGTTGCTGCAGCGGACAGACGCCTCATCCCTGTTGCACAAGCCCAGAGGGGACTCCGCATTCAGATTCTCTGCCGTGAAGAAGTTGTTCAGCGCCGCCATCACATCTAGGCACGTGCTGCTCACGTCCGCGAACCTGCTGTAGCATGCCCCGATCGCAACCCCAGTCGGGCACTGCAGCGCCGTCCCGCGGCCCGAGGGGTACAGGTTGCGGATCTCCTGGTTGAGGCAGCTCATAAAGCTGGGGTACGCCATGCGCAGCTTCAGCGAGCACTCCGCCGTGGGCTCCAGGTTATTCACGTCACTGCCGCCGCTGCCGTCCGGGTACCATGGCACCCAGTCATCCGGCGTTGTCTCAGTCGGCTCCGGCGGGATCTTTGACACCGGGAGGTTGAATGCCGGGGTGATCATGTCTGTCGGCAGCACACGGCACGTCCCGAGGTTCGCGAAGAACGAGCACGCGAAGCCGTTGCTGTCGGAGCCGGATATGTCGCTGTTGCTCGCGGAGTTGCCGAATGTGGTCACCATGCCGTTGGACAGGTCCAGAACTCCGTCACCGTTGCTCGTGGCGACGAGGTACAGTGACTTGGTCTGGTCAATGAACGGGTTCGCGCGGTAGATGTACCGGTCCGTTGTCCACACCGTCGAAAGGTTGCCACGTGAGATGACGAAAGCCGTCGTGTACAGCGGAGTGGAGTACAGGATTCGGCCGTAGCGCGTGGTCAGGGGGGGAAGGGCCGGGGAGGGAATGCTCTCCTGAGGCATCGGCAGTGAGGTGTTCGTGATGTTGCGCGAGAAGGTCGGCGTGTTCAGCAAGCAGTACAACTGATAGATCCGCCGCAACGTCACCACGAAGAGGAACGGGTCGTACCCAATCACCGGCGCCGCAATCACCTCGTCGAAGTAGAAGCCCCAGACGTACCGGCCCGTGAGTAAGTCATACACGCTCAGCGTGCTGCCATCTCCGGTGTACAGGAAGTATCCATACGTCGAAATGGTACCCGCGGTGGCCCTCAGACTGCCACCCCACAGCGGTGTTGCCGAGCCTCCTCGAAAGACGGCAAACGTCATGTTCGACGCGGCATTCGGGGTCTGGTAGCCGAGCACGAAGAGGTCCTTGGCACCGACCTGCGCGTGGATGGGGAAGCCGCTGGCCAAGGGCCTCCCACCATTCTCGCTGTACTCAACCACGCTGATTGGGGGGATGGTGTACGACCCACCACTGTCCTTGCTGATCGTGAGGCCCAGCACGTGGACGCAGCTCCACCCGTCCAGCGCGATGAACGCCGTCGTACCATTTGTGAACGACGCCGAAGTCGTGGGGGCGCTTGACACTGTGCAGCCCGTCGTCGGGAACGACGTCACGCGCAGCGTCTCCCCGGTGATCTTGTTCACGTATGCCAGACTCTGCTGCCCGCTGGAGGCGATCAGGTAGTCGCTATCGTCCACCGCGATCGGCGCAAACGGCACCGTCGCCCCAGCATCTTCCATGAGCTGATAGTTCCACAGGACCTTCCCGGTGGGGTCGACGCACGCAAGGCTCCCCATCTGAGAGAAGAACACGAACGGCTCGCCATTAATCAGGCTCACCGTGAGGCGCATGTCTGGGACGGTCGACGACGCCGCAAACGCCACGCTCTGCACCGAGAGCGCAGCAAGCCTCCCCGTCGACGCGGCCACGTACAGGTACTTGCCTGCCGACCACATTGGTGACCCCTTGGGGACCGTCAGACTGTTGTCCGTGCCCATCCACAGGAGCATGCTTCCTGACGCAGAGGTATCTACCCCCGCAAGGTAGTTGCTCGCAAACACGACGGCGCTGGCCGTCGCGTGCCTGTCCTTCGCCGTGTACAGCGATGCACAGTACCCCATGCTGCTGCGCGCGCGCTCAGCCACCACCTTCGACCCCGATGACCCATACGCCGTAAATGACAGCTTTGTTCCGGAGCCGGACAGCACGCCAGTAGTGGTGACGCCGCATGGCTGGCCAGTGTACGTTGTCTGCACCGGGCTCGCGTCGAGGTTCTTTGTCGAGTACGAGACCGCCCCGTTGTCGTACGCGGCAACCACGTACGCGGTGTCCCCAACGTACCGAATCCCACAAGTCCCTGACTTGGACCGCTGGGAGAGCGCCGGGCGTAGTGAGGCCATTTTGTCCACGCTGAATACTACCATCTCCATCGTCGACTGTCCGCTCACGGTTCCCACGCGGCAAGCCACGCCAATGTTCAGCTCCTCGTCCACCTCCACCGTCGAGAAGTCCTTTGCTCCGCTGGGGCTCGCCAGCACGCCCGCCGTCTGGTACGACGCAAGGTTCACCGACACCAGGCCCGTTCCCGCGCACGACATCACCACACGGCTGCGCGTCTCCGCCAGCAGCAGCGTGAACTCGTTCCCCGAGCACCCGATGGACGGCTTCATCCCGGAGGGGCGCTGGAACGTTTCCAGCGACAGTGTGTCAAACTTATTGTCCCCGTTCACGAAGAAAATGTCCGTTCCCTTTTTGTTCGTCAGGACGGAGCCGGGCCGCACCACAACGCTCGCCGTTTGGGGGTCTCCGTTGCTGTACACCTGGTAGAACACCGTAGACGAGCCGCAGGACACGCCAACGAAGCCTGGAGGCTGCCGCAGTCCCGCATTGCCACCAAAAAACCCGTGTGTGCATGACGAAGATTCCAGAGACTGCCTCAGGATCATCTGGTACGAGCCCTTCAGCATCAGCGCAGCAAACACCTCGCTGCCCCTCAGCGTCACGGCCACGCCCCTCGCGTCCGATTTGCGCTGGAAGAACCCCGTAGTCCTGGGCGAAGCGTAGCCGTAGTTGCTCGCGGAGACCCACTGGGGTGGTGTCGAGAAGAACAGCGGCTGGCCCGTCACGTTCAACGGTGGCGCCTCGCAGTTGGGTGGGCTGACCGACGGCTGGTAGCTGTACGCAGCGTAGTCAGGTGTCGGCTCCGCCGCCGGCCGGGTCGCCTCGACGACCGAGAAGTACCTTTGGTACTGGCCGAGGTTCACAGACGTCGTCATCATGTTCGCCACCGTTAGCGTGTTGCCGTCTGCCGAGAGCGTCATCTGGGAAAACGTGTCCGTCTGGGTGGGGATGGTCAACAGCGTGGTACCCGTGAACGCATTCAGCATCACCACGCCGAACTTCAGTGAGCTCGCCGCGATGACCATCCCGGACTCCAGCACCAACACCTCCCGAACCGCGTCCAGATCCGCTCGCTCCCACAGCACCGTGCCTGTAGCCGCGTCGAACGCGTAGAACACGCGACGCGTAGTCACGTAGCCGATGGAGTAGAACGTGTTAATCGTCACCTGGGAGTGGAACTCCGCACGGCCGGTGGCTGGGCGGGAAATCGTGAAGACGTTCCGCGGGGGGCACGGGTACGACAGCTCCTCCAGTGTCATGCGCACCACGCCCGTCTCCGTGCTCATATAGATGCTGGTGTTGTAGTACGCCACCGGGGCGGTGGATATCGCCGACACCGTCGTTGTCCACGCCACGATGAGGTTGTCGGTTTGGACGGCACTAACCTGGTACACCCCCGGAGAGGCCTGCTCCACCACCACGAAGATCCCCCGCCTGGTAGACGGTGAGGAAACGACTGACATGTACACCGCGTTGTTCACTCGCAGTGGGTCCATCGCAGCGTCCGTCGTCCCGTCATACACCGTCAGCGCAGTTGCCGTCAGCGTGGCGTACGCGCCCGCGTACGGGACAATGGCGGCCGCCGCATACTTGCCGTTCAGCGATCCCAGGTAGCGTGGCGACGGGGCCGAGTTGAAGTACGTGTAGAAGCAGTCACGCACCGGTCCACTGTACCACACCAGCGTCTTGCCGCCATCCGACGCATCGCTGAGCGCGTTACGGAACGTGAGTGGCGTGCCACACTCGCTGCTGAGCACAAGCGGCGTAGAACTCGACCCCACCTCGCTGCCCATGAACGTGATCGTCTTCGTGCCGAAGAACACGCCCCAGCGCGTGGCACGCGACGAGCCCAGGATCCTCACCTCGCCCTTCACGTTCGCAGAGGCCTTCTCTGTCACCCACGACGTCGCACCGAGGTTGATGCCGATGTCCGAGCTGTTTGACTGGTCCCACCCTACCACGTAGTTCGTCCTGCTGGCGTCGACTGCTGCCACCGCCATGTTCAGGTTCGCACCCCAGTATCCGCTCGTCAGCGACGCGATACCGCCGCCCGCTCCGTCGTTGAAGTACAGCTTGCCCGACGACACCCCGAGGCACGTGACGCGGGTTTCGCCGCTGCCGTACGAAAACACCGCGTTCGCCGACCCTGCTGACGAGTTCACCATCACCACGTGCCCGTTCCACGACAGGGCGTATTGGTCAGCCTTGCCGAGAGCCACCTGGCGGAGCGGCTGCACCTCGTCCACATCCTCCATGTACGTCCTCCGCATCGAGATGTTCGAGAAAATGCTGCCGCTCTTATCCATCATCACAATACCACTGTCTGTACCAACAACAAGGTTGCTGCCGTCCGAGATGTACGTCAGCGCCCCAACCTGGCCCGTCATCCCTCGGAGCGACGCCACCCACGACACCACCGGCGACGCGCCAGCTGCTCCTGTGATGTACGCGACCACCGTCTCAAACAGAACCACCACCGCATCGGGATCGGTGCTCCAGCCGCTCGTGATTGCGCGCACATCGCCCGCATCGGAGGGAATTGAAGCCAGCGTCGTCGCGCGCACCAGCTCACCATTACTCGAGATCACCGTCAGGTCGTACACGTCCCACGTCTGGTTCACCGCCACGTACGAGCCGCTGCTCAGCCGGGTGACAACCGCGCTCGAAATCCGAAGCGCCGAAGACGTCGAGTCAACCAGCACCTGCCCGCTTGGGTACGACAGAACGTAGAAGGACCCCACATCGCAGATGAGGTAGCTACCCGCCACCAGCCGCAGGGCGCGGCAGTTGAGGGCGGGCTTCGACCACTGCGACTGGGACGATGACGACGGCTTCACCGCCGTGATGACATTACCATTCAGAAACACAAACAGGTCATCATTCGCTACCGACACATACGGTGGCAGCCCACGGCTTCGGCCCCCCATGGGAATCTGGCTCCCTGTCGACGCCCCCGTGCTCCAGCTGAAGAATTGAATGTACGACCCCGTCAGCAGCGCGAAGTGCTTCGAGTTGACCTGCAGGAGCTGAATCGACTGCGCAATTGGAGACGATGACTCGGGGGGTGGGGGGATGTTGCACGTCGACGCCGCCTCAGGGTTCGACACCGGCACGCACCGATAGGTGTAGGTGTACTTGCCGTTGATCAGCGTTTCGTTGCCGTACGCGACCATCTCAGCGTTATCGCTCACAATCACACTCCCAGCGCGAATGAAGAAGTCCATCGGGGGAGACCCAGCCATGTGAACGTCCCCACGCGGGAGCGGCTCCGGCGTAGGGTTCGGGATCACCTCGCCGGGCACCTCCACATCCGTCATCGGCACAACTTTTCGCTGCGTCTGCGGTGGGGCGCTGACGTCGCTCGGGAGCCCCAGGCTGCGGATGCCACCGAGGGCGTTCGTCAGGTCATTCGCCTCGAACACCACGTATACTCCAGCAGCCGCGGTAGGGCCGGCCAGAATGCTGCTGCGACCATCCACACCCGCGACCAGGGTGCCATCGTCTGCACGGTAAAGTGCCCCCACGCGGCGACGTGGCGTCTGGTCTGTTTCCGGAACCGTCGCGCGCACCTCGAAGAGGAACTGGCCCGATGGTGCCGTCGGGGACTGGCCTGCCGTAGTCGCCGTGTGCACCACGATCTCGATGGGGCCCGCCGACAGCTTCTGCCGTAGCGGCGCCTCAAAGATTCGCCGCCACAGCACGGCGTCGAACACGTAGAGGCGCTTCGCCGACACGGCGACGATCATACCCTTGTCCACCGTTGCTGCGATGATCCGCCCCGCACTCGCGTCGTTAGTGAACACCGTGCGCGTCAGCTGCCGCTTCGGGGCGTCGTATGCAACGTCAAACTGGTAGAACGCCACACTATCCACGAGGTACAGCGAGTTGTTGTAGTACTTCATGCTCACCGCTGGCCCACTCAGTGCTGTCAGGCTGATGCCCCACGACTCGGTGCTGGTGAGCAGGCCCATGCACGACAGCCTTTTCGAGATCACCCCTAGGGTGATGATCACGTTCGTCCCCACGACGGCGAGATCGTAGTCGGTGAACGTTTGCGGTGGGCTCTGGCTGTCCTGGAAGATTCCCGAGTACGCGGTGATTACGTTCTCCTGCGGCACCTCCACAATGCAGAACCGGCTGGTCGACGACACGCGTTCGCTGCCGCTGCTGTACAGCTCCTTGCGCCACGTGGACAACTTCAGGGTGTGGTCGATCCGGAACACACATTGCCTCGTGGAGCCAAAGGCAGCATAGTTGTCGGTGCTGCGCACATCGTAGATCTCCGTGTGGAAATCCATCAGCTCACCCGCTGCCCCGCTCTCACCGCAGTCACTCTGCGAGAGGGTGTACGGTGACGACGGTAACTCTGCACCCGTCTGCCGGTCGAACACGTGCAGCAGACCAGAGATCGCCGCCACGCCGATGTACCGCTTCGACGCGCCAAACAGCGCCAGGAATGCTACCCGGGGCACCTCCTGCGCGAGCGGCGACACGACGGTCGAGCCCTCCGCCACCCACGCCCCGGTACCGTCCCCACTCGCCGGCACCTTGTATCGGTACAGCACAACGTCCGTACTGTCCACCGTCACGACGTACGCGTACCCATTGTAGTACTCCACTGCCGGAGTGAATGGCACCTGCTCCGCCATTCTCATCACATGCGGCAGCGGTGTGATGGGTACACCGCTGCTAAACTTTTCCGAATTCAGGACTACACGCCTCCCCAAGCCAGTGAAACCCAGCGCCGTCGGTTGGGGCGCAGTAGCCGGCACGCCCACCACCCCCACGCGAGGAAATAGCATCGTGTACACTGCGGTCGTCTGCGCCACGTTCACCAGCCCGTACGCTCCGAGGGACTGGCAGCCGATGTACGCAGTCTGGGGGGTGAATGCGGTCAGCGCTGCAAGGCGGTCACCGTTCCCGCACTGCTTCAGGAAATTCATTCCCACCTTCGCCGGACTGGAAGTCATGCTGGCAAAGGAGTAGCTTTGAAGCTCACTGCTCTGCGTCACGGCGAAAATCGCACCGGTCGCCGCGATGGTGTGGTACGGATTGTATGTGGCATGCGAGGGTGAGTACTGGTGGCGGTGGATCTCGGACGACTGCGCGGTAATGTCGCGGAGTGGTAGCAGCACGAGGCCAGGAACCATCGCCCCGGGGAACTTCCACGTTGCTGTCAGCGCGGAGTTGGATGAGCTGTCGTGCGCCACGGCGAAAGCACCTGCCGTGGTCTGCACGAGAATCCTTGCTGTGCTGCTGTACGAAATGAACAGCACTTCCGTCACCTGCAGCAGCCCGCCGACCACGGGCATGTCTCCCGTCGTCACCTGCCGCTGCATGTCCGAGTCCATGGGGCCCACCATGGGGTTGAACACTCGCACCACCGCGCCCACCACGGACCCGCTGACCGCCTGCGCGTACGCGATGAGCGGCGCACTGCTCGATGCATCGTTCACATTGCTTCGAACAATCGGCGTCTGCGTCTGCGCCAGGTCAAGCACAGCTCCCCACGCCTTCTTATCGAACGGGGACGTGTCCTCGCCAGTGAAAGTGGAGAGGTCGTACGCCAGCAGCTGCATTTGTGTTGGCTGCGGTGACCTGCCAATCTCTACCAGTAAGAACACCTGCGCCGACGACGTGTCACGGGGCCGGCTGAAGTAGAAGTCCGTGATTTCTGCAGTGGAGCACGTCGAGAACACGGGCTGCTGCGAGGCGGAACTGGGCTGGAACCCCCCCACGCACCACGAGCCGCCGCCACTGCTGTACAGAGCTACCACCACGCTCTCCTCCTCCGCGTTCATGCTGGGGTACACTAGCGGCGCCGCCTTCTTTTCGGACGCGCTGATGAACTGGCCACGGTTGAACTCTGTACCCGGCGGCGGGACTGCCACCGAGATAATGTTCCCGGACGACGATATGGTCACGATCTTTCCGCTGCCGGCGCAGAACACCACCATCTCCGGCCCGCTCTTCCCCGAACGGGCAGTAGCGGTTGGCGAAGCACAGTCGCCGATCTGGTCCACGCCGTTGCCATCGGGGTAGCTGGTGAGCACGCTGCCATCCAAGGAACGCACGCGCACACGCTTGCCACTGTCATCCACCGTCCGCAGCAGCTCGAACATGTCCTGCACCACGCCGCTTGTCACGGTGCGCGGCACTGTCACCACTGCATCGTTCGAAGCCAGCACAGGTCCACCGTCAGCCGACGTCCACGCCGTGATGGCCGACAGGTCGACGGTTGCCTGCTGCGCTGCGGCGGGAACTACCGCCACCACGGTTAGCAGAAGCGCCACGACAGCAGCGGAGGCCGCCTTTGTCGCGGTGGGCACCATGGGACCGTGCCCGGCTCTGCCACGGAACCGCGGTCGCGTCGCTGCCGCGCTGCGTTCCATGAGAGCGGACGGCGCACGGGAGCCACGACGCCGGCAGAGCAATTTCAACCAACGAAACGACAAAGAAGCTTCTGCGACCTAGCGAAGCAAGCCACGGCCAAGGCCACAGCTGCAGCCGCAGCCACGGTCACGCGCGTGTGCGCACAAACACACAAGCACACACGCGCAAGCAATCACACGGCACTGCTGCTTGCAGGGACGCCGTATGTGAGAATGGGAGAAGGAAGAGGGTTAGGAAACGGAAGGCTTGCGGTGGTGGAGAGAATGGGGGGAAGTCGTGATGCACTTTTTCGAGCTTACGGCACCAGGTCCGGGAGAGAGCGCCGAGATCGTCGCACGGTGGCGCGTAGGAGGGGTTCTGCGGAAGAATCACTGCGGTGGTACAACAAGTGTGATGAATCTCCGCGTTACGGTACGCCAGCGCGTGGTGGAGGTGATTGCAGGTGCGGGAGGAGGGGGGGCAATAAAGAGTCACGCGTGTAGATTCCGCCCGGCGCCGGTGGTCGGATGGCACGGGTTCGCTGCAGCAGCTCACAGCGATACACCACACGCGCCACTACCCAGCCTGCGCGCGGCGGCCACTCCAACACACGGAGAATCACCACAACAGACGCTTTGGAGGAGAGCCGAAGAAATCGAAGGGAGAGAAGAGGCGAGCAGTAGCGCAGGGAAAAAAAGACAGCAAAAACGACTCCGGACGCCGGGTGCCACGGCGGTGGAAGAGGCGCCACCCGCAGACGAAGATGT